>KK499892.1:526568-585186 GCA_000688715.1 Glossina pallidipes
TAGCTAGATTTAATGTATTGTAGAACGATGACAGTAAGCTTTCTATACTTCCAGTTGAGAAATTAAGCCTCATATGTGAAAGATGACCTTTTAGCAATACAATATTGATTTTATGAAAATCATAATATTTGCTTAAGAAGGTTGGATTTGGAACTTTAAGGCAGTTCAACGAACCGTCATACTTGTGATGAAACGAAATGGACATTGCTGGATGATAAGGATCCTCAGGTAAACTAAAAGGTGGACAACGATTTACACTAATCTCAGGACAATTGGGAAAGCAGAGATCAAACTGTCTACCATTCCAATTAGGGGTACGGTTATATTGAACTAATTATTACATAATAAATACAGTAATTCTAATAAAACAAGTAAATCTTTAAAGAACACAACAGCTCTATCAGATGTTGAAGTAGGAATCATACAGCCAGAATTATTACTGTTACACCAAGTGACTTGATGCAAGTTGAAGTCTCTCAACGCAACGACCAAATCGGTGGGTCTAGACTGCTTGGCCACATCACAAGTGAGGGCAACCTGTTTCTTGTATATGGAGATATCAGGATTTGGGGGAATGTAGGAGCAGGTTATAAATAGCTGTTTATTAGGCATTTTCGCTCGAATGGCGATAAATTCAACGTCATGAGAAGTGGCAAATTCTATTGATTTGGGCAGTACCGAAGCAGATATGGCAATTAATACACCGCCACCAATGCGATTCAATCAATCATTTCTGAAAACCTGGAAAGAATTATGGAAAAGTTCCGACGAATGTAGATCAGGTTTTAACCAAGTTTCAGTGAAGGCCAAACAGAAAAACTCGGTGCTTGCTGAATTTAGGAAAGTAGAACGAATTTATGAATTTAGGCCCCTAACATTTTGATAAATGAGATATAATGGGCCTGAAGAAACATTTAGTTCTTTGAAGGCGACAGGACTACTGCTTTGGTACAGTTAATATTTGTTTTGTTTTGCTTATCATATCTTGATATACTCTTTTGTTTATTGAATGTTTGAAAATGTAGTAAAAAGCACTGTTTTCCACCGATAACTAATTTTGATTAGTGTGAAACATTTGACGGTCATTACGGTCATTATCGAGCTGGATCACTTATTTTATATATAAATTTTCAAGAGAACGGTGAGTTGAAAAGAGGATTATAAAGGCCGAATGTAAGATCATTATGCAAGGTAAGCAAGCGAGAAACAGTGTCAGCATAAACATTCTTCCTCTCGTTGATATATTCAAAAATTCTTGTAACCGGAAGTCTAATGATATTTTCTTTTAAGAAAAAAAAAAACCCAAATGTGGTATTTATTTCTAATGAAAAAAATTAGACGCGTTACTCATTTCTAAAGTAAAAACTAGAAAAATTCATTGTGTTTCTAGTTCAATTCTAATTTGAAAGAGAAGCAGTACTTGCAACTGGTCCTTTATTGAAACGCTCCTTCAACGCCCTTCATCCCTTTTTACACTGCCCAAGTGAAATACATAAAAGTTAAAATCAACAATTTTAACTTTTTTAAATAATAGTGACTAGACATGACCATTCCTCTGGACATACCTTTTCAGGCCTTTTCTTTCACCAATTTACTGTGACGGCCTGAGAAGCATTTGTTGTACACTTCCTGTCTATTATATCCCTCGTTGATAAACCTCTACTCAAACATATTATTTTGTATTCAACAACTTTTCACAACATAATTTGATTTACTTTGCGTTTGTAATTGATTTTATTTCAATTATTTTGATTAGCTTAACTTTTAATCTATTTTAATTTGGTTAGGTTTCTTCTCGTTCTTTTTTTTTGGATGTTAAGTTAAAATGCACGAAGGCACTAAATTTGTGGCTTGTATGCCCAGCCCTCTCGTTATCAAAGCGAAATTGTTTTAACAAAAACGTAAGCGACCATTTAAAATGATATGGTGCTTAATACATTAACCATTTGATATTGTTTTGTTTTCTTAAATATGTGACGTGTAAAATCGAACGCCCCTCATTTTGCCGCCCACAAGCCAATTGGAACCTCTATTATATGATTCAACTTCATTATTATATTATCATAACTATTATATGACTTAACTTCATTAGTATATTATCAGAACTATTATATGATTTCACTTCATTATTATGTTATCATAATTATCATCTGATTTAACTTCATCAATTATTATACTATCATGATGCAAATATAGCTACATAACTACATTATGCTATAATTGCATTATAATTAGATCGCTAAACGTATGAATATAACTATAATATATACTAATATATATATATATATCTATATCTATATTTACCTTATTTATTTACACATGTATATTATATAACGTATATATAAAGCTCATCCATCTATCATATGTATGTGCGACATGGCTTGCACACATATATATGTAAAACATGAATATATGGTGAAACCATGTAGCAAACATAATATAATTGTGAAATACAATGTTTTCTTCTTCAGAGGTAAAAATCCGAAAGATTAATGTTTAGCGTAAAACGCCACTAACATTAATATTATTAAACAAATAACTTTAAAATTTAAAATAAATAGTCTTTATTACTTTGTCTGGTTTTTATACCCATCGTCGAAGGACGAGGAGTGTATTCATATTGTCGAAACGTTTGCAACGCTCAGAAGGAAGCTTCAGAGATCCCACAAAGTATATATGTTCTTGATCAGCATGCAGTTCTAATCGATTTAAGCACATCCATCTATCCGTCTGTATAATGTATGTTGTAAACATTAAAAATAAAGCTATCGACTTCAAATTTGGCAGAAACTTTGGAACTTATTGCACGCAAGTTAGTATTGAAAATTGGCCAAATCGGTCGAAGAACACGCTTTCCTTACTACGTAAAACGGGTATTTTTGTATTTTTCAAAAGGAATAAAAAATTCGTTATTTGCTCATTACTCATAGACTGCAGCAGATAATTGTACAAAAATTTTATCGTATATTCAATGGGCGATGCCCATGAGTGCCTCTACAAAAATGGGAAGTCAGCCACGCCCACTTAGTTTTATAGTGTGTCATAATTTCATTTTTTCTTCAAGACTTTTAGGACCCACAAGAGCGCAAATAAGTGCATAAATTTTTAGCCAGTTTTAATTTCTGAATGCACCTAAGAATGTCCGTCTATTTATCTACCCTTCTGCCCGTCTGCACAATTGTGGAGTATCTGCGGTAAACATTATCCCGTTCGCAAAAATGAAGATATAGCTTACAAACTTGCTAAAGAACTTGAAAATTACCTAAATGTCACAATAAAACGCGTTTACAACGTCAACATGTCCACATAACAAAAATTGTGAACACGTTTATTTTACACATTTTTTGTTTTTTACTCATTAAGTACAACACATCCACCATATAAATTTCCACTTTTATTCTAAAAATAGAAAAAATCATCCACGTATGTAATAAAAAATGAAAATTTAATCCTTTTCCTTTCTTTAAGATCACAGTAACAGGTATAAAAGAATCGGTCGCCCTCGAATAAAATTTTCTTACTTGTTTTTTTTGTTTCATTCGTTTGTATACACAGAAAACCATATGATTTGTAAATTCCCGCAAAACCTACTCAAAACTGGAAAAGGTTGAGTTTCCACCTCGAAAAACGCAGTGAAGCTTTATTGTGTCAGCGCCCTATCAAGTGCACTTTTAATAAAATTAACACCCGTATTCCGGCATTGTCAACTATCTATTATCATAAAGTTAGTGATTGTATTTACAGCGTTGAGATTCCGAATTCGCGATAAAACGCTTCAGTATCAATTTTCCGTTGAAACGGTGTTATTTCATAAAAATCATGAACTGAAGCGTCAAAAAAATGGCGTACAATACTAGCGCGAATTTAAGGTAAATTGTTACCCTATTATTTTAATATATATAGGAAATATATTATTTAGCCTGCGTGTAGACCGAAAAAGAGGTTACCAAAGGACTATCCAGAAGCAATTGCCATAGTATGTGGCATTTATTGAAAAGCACCTTGAATTAAAGAAAAAATAAGATAAGTCCAACAAATAAACAGCAAATTAAAAACTTATGAAAAGAATTGATTGCAACTTTAAGTAGTATGGCTGGGCCTACCGCATATGCCCGAATACGTGTAACATATGGTTTTATCATGTAATATTTGTGATAAGTACAACCCTACAGTAGTGGTACTGTTAATCTCACGTGCTAAGAAATGATTGACGAGGAGAAGATTTTTTTTTGGTGGGAGAAAAGAAGAGGCAGAACTGCGGAGAACTTCACGCGATTAAAACTGGCGATGCTGCGTAAGAAAAAGATTTTTGATTTTAGAAAAACAAAAGAAAAGAAGGATCAAGAGCATATTAGTTAATAAGTGGTGTACCGATAGTAAGAGTGGAAAGAAAATTGATATAAACGAACGTGAAATATTATATTAAGTAGCAACATGCATGAAAGTAAAATTATGTTTATATCAATAGTAATTTATTATCCAAAATTGGCGTAACTGCGGCAATAATAGAAACAAAAAGAAAAAAAAGAGGAAAATAAGAAAAGAACGAAGAAAAATATAAGTTAGATATTTTGTAAAATTGTACTGATACTATGAATGATGGTGATTCGTAAAGAAATTTTAATCGCCTTTGTAGGTTTGGTTTTAAAGGCATGATTATGTACATAATAACCTACCTCACCTACCTCATTCAAATGAAGAATCATTTAAACGTGAAAAAGAAAACTGTACAGCAATGCAGAATCAAGGTCGTTTTTTTTAACAGAAGGAAGCTGATGCAAACTATTAAACATTTACTTGCTTGCTAATAATATTTTGGTTTCGAAAACACAAAAAGAAGAAAAAAAATGGTTTATAATTATTATTTGAAGAAATGTCTATACTGTTGATTGTGAGGTTGCACACTGTACAAAAAGAAGAGAAAATGTACTGGACGCCATATTGAAAGAATGAAAAATTATAAAAGTAAAAATTTCTATGAAACAATAAATTGTCAGTTTATTAAGAAGCCAAACTTTATATCGAAAAACACAAGAAAAGAATCAAGACAAGGGATATATTATCCATCTTTATGATACCACTAGTATTTCTTCACCATATTTCATTGATTCACAGATGTTGGGGGACGTCGACTCGTCCACAGACTCAGGCGTTCTCTTTGACCATAGGTTACGTTATAACTTACACGTCGAATTCTCGTTACGCAAAGCTAAGTCCGCGCTTGGTTTTATTAAGAGGTGGTCCAAAGAGCTTGATGATCCTTATATTACCAAAAGACTGTACATGTGTTTGGTTAGACCTATACTTGAGTACGCTTCTGTTGTGTGGTCTCCTTCATATAGGTGCTATGTAGATTCAATTGAATCTATTCAAAAGCAATTCTTGCTATTCACCCTTAGGAATTTGGGTTGGGATGCGTCTGCTTCTCTTCCCCACTATGAAAATAGGTTGCTCCTGTTGTCCTTACCGCCTCTTGAGAAACGTAGATTTGTTCTTGGCGTTTGCTTCGTAATCAAAGTAATAAATGATGATATTGACTCGCTGTCATTACTTGGAGAAATAAGTTTTAATGTTCCTAATCGCTTCTCTAGGCACTTTACCTTGGTTAAGGTTAGTCAATGTAAGTATAATTATGAACTGTTTAACTCGCTCAGAGTTGTTTGCAAGAACCTAAATGATGTCATACTTAAACTAGCTTTTAACCCTAAAGAGCCATTATGACTCGAAAATGAATTGTTGTTAAATATTATCGGTTGCCCAGCTTATGCATGTTTGCGATGGCTTAGGGATTCATTTGCAATTTGGTTCTGCACCTGTTGTGGGTGTGGCTCTGTGCTAGTTGTGTGCATGCTTTTTTTCTTTTTTTTCTTCTTATTTGTTTTATTGTACTTATGCTAAGTTTTGATAATAATTATTTTAAGATTTACTTTAAGAGTCATTCGAACTCGACTGTCATTTGTTTTTAGTTGAGTTCCTGTATAAGTAGAAGAAATAAATAACTAAATAAATAAATATGAATATGACGCATCAGCAACGTAATTCTTTTTTCCGGGTTTGTGAAATACATTAAAGTTACGTTGGTCAAAACTTTCCTTCGCTTTATCTTATCCTTACGATTTCGATCTGAGGCCGCAAAAGTAAGCGATTAATGATCAGTAAAAATATTTACGATTTTTGTATAATAAAGGTAATGCCAGAGACTTTTTAAGCCAAAAACAACAGCTAAAAGTTCCCTTTTCTTTCTTGCGAAATGCAATCCTTCTTGCTACAATACCCTACAGATCATTGTTCTGAGCCTTCTATGCTGCGACCTAACGGCGTCAACATGGTGGCGCGAAACATCAGTCGTAAGGTTTAAAGATTACTTTAATTCAGGGTGCATCAGCATAAAATTCTCTGATGTCCAAATCTGCTTTAATTTTTCAAAGGCCCAAGTTTAATTTGAATTTTTTTAGACTGGGTGGCGCGTATTTTGCCGTTTTCCCCCTTGAGTATACCAGTTGAGGGCGTTGCCACATTACCATAGTGTTTAATTAAACCGCAATAGTGTAGTGTTAAAAATTTTTCCTTTCAATAAGAATTTTAGTAAGGTTTAATAATTTGATCGGGTAAAATTTTTTTATATGACTTGTGGTAAAAAGTGATTGTGAAGGTTGTAAGCTTTATTTTAAGGTTTGGATGCGTGGGAAAGACGTAAAGTGCCTGGCTTTGGTGTGGCGTGTGTTATAGCAAAAGTTGCTGTCAGAACTATTAGAACAATAATTGATGTCATTGGTTGTTTGTACATCCGAAAGGTATGTTTGCTTTCTATGGTTCTTTGTGATTAAACCGTATGTGGGGATTTCTTTTCTAAAGTCTACTTTTATTTTTTGAATTTTTGCTTATTTTCTTCTTTTCTTCGTCCTTGTTGTGTTTTATCTTTCTCTTGTTCAATTTTTAGTTTTATTACATTTTTCTTTCGATTTTTGTCTACGTGGCCATTTGTTTTCTTTCAATTAGTAATTTCTTGTAAATTTATTAGGTCGTCTTTACTGGAATTTGTATTATTATCATTTCTGGATATGAATGTTACACTTTCTTCTTTTATTATTAGGTCCACGCTTTTTAGTAGCTAGTTTCCTATTATTGACGGGTGTCCTATGACTTCGTCGTAAGCTATGTAAAGTTTTATTTTTAATTTAATGGTGTCAATGGTGGCTGGTATTTCGATGTATCCTATTATTGAGAGATTCGTCGTGGGCCTCTTAGGTAACGCGTTTCAAGATGCATTGGATAATGTTCTAATAACTTTGAATAAATGCTGTGACTCATAAGCTTTATAGTGCTTCCCATATCAACGAATGCTGAAATTGCTATCCATGTTGGTTGCGATATTGCTCTCAGAGATTATATTCATTTTGCTTGTTGCGTTTTGGGCTGATTTGGTATATTAAAATGATTGAGGCTGTATTTTTTGGCATGTGTAACATTGCTGCAGTGTTCTGGTAAGGTTTCCTGGTGAAGGCTATCTTCTTTAATTTATAAAATTATCGTTGTTATTCCTTGGGTTGCTATTGTTTTTATTGTTGCATTGGTTATTTCTATTGTCGTTATTATTGATTTCTGTCAATGATACCTGAGTTTTTGCAGCCTCCAATGCTAGCTTTTTTTCTACTTTTAAAGTTGCTAGTGACTAGGTTTTTGAGTTGCTCAGTATTCGTGGCGGTTTGTGAAGTGGAGATGGCAATACGAGCTTTAGTAGAAAGTTTGGCTAAGTAGATGAAGTTGATCAAATATGACCTTTGCTTTTCTTTAAGAGCATTTGAAATGATTTTCAGAATGCCCAGACATTGTTTTTGCCTTTGAATTCAGATATAAGTTTTGGCGCAGTTCAGTGTTAAAATCTGTTTTTGCGTTGATGGCTTTCAAGTCTTATGTTATTGATTTGTGGAGCGTATCATAGTTTTGTTGAAAATGTTGGCTATATTCCATAATATCTTTTTGTTTCCTTAATGTTTAGGTCTTTTAAACGATCTAAAGATTTTTTTTTAGAAAACTTAAAGAATTTAGCTTTTCTTGTAGCGTACACTTTGTGTATTTATTTGAGCCTTTGTGCTTATAGTTTGTAAGGATGGTGTTTATATTGGCCGCCAACTGTTCGATTTAAAACATTTTGTTTATTAGTAATTAACAGCTGATGCCACGAGCGAAAGTACCTTCCAAAAATACATTGCTGTTAAAATCCACCGAACCGGTTAGATCAGCAAGTCTCGGGTTTTTCTGTAAGAGGTTATGAGCTATAGGGCGACTAGGAGTGTGCAAATTCCAGAAACAGAACTGAGAACAAACATATAGGTACAATAAAGTAATATATCTAGTATAGGCAGATTGGACCGAAAGGCTTATAAATGGCAACCTTGGAGATATGTTTCCCGTATAATATACTAAGCTAAATATATTTTCTATACACTACTGAGATAATTTTACAACCATGTACAATAATGAAAGAAAATATATAAATATATAAAGACACTTCAGTTTGACAACTTCAGAAATCTCTCTCTCTCTCTTTTGTTTCCTTATGTATGACTTTCGTCATCGCTTTCTTTACTATTATTTAAATCGAATGGGAAATCTGAAAAAGATATGAATTTTTGTTTTTAGTTATTTTCGCCTGTCAAAATAAGAAAAGTAACGTTCGACTTTTCTCTCAGATTAAATAAGTTGCAAAACGCACAAAAATTTTGGAGCTTTAATGTTAAGATCGGAGGTGCATAAATTTTATAGAGATTTAAATGAACGTAAAACCATCAATTGTGGAAAATCTACTGAAGTAGTAGCCATAACTACTGTGAAATGGCAGGCCACAGGTTAACTCCAACCAGACCAGCAGTAACTATAAATAAATCGACAGATGAGAAAAATTATGTCCGTAACGTAACTTGCATCTCGTTTCCTGCTCATGTACAACACATTAGATAGTGTCTCGGTTTTTATAAAAACCTCTAAGTCGCCTGCAATTAAAGTTATAATTTCGTCTTTTACGTGTGGTATGAAAGGTTGTAACAAAGTATTATACGAAACATGATGGATATAGTTTATCTTCGGCTGATAAAGGTACCTTCTTAAAAAAAACACTGCATAATTCTTTTACTTCTTCTTCTCGTTCTAAAAGAAGAATTCTTAAGCTTTGTTTAAATTAGTATTGCATTTAGCTGAAGAAATCTAGATTATGAGAGGGATAATAGACAAAGCACGCATAGTATATGTAAAACATAACAAATTTGTTGGTTTTATTACTATAATTTTATAGAAGCATCAGGGCCAATTTTTTAACAATTGCCGCTATACAACAAATGGATTGGATATCAAGAAAAATTTCTTGAAATTCTAAGCAAAGCACTATGGGTAATTTTAATACTAGACCCTCTCCGTCTAACAACGATTCAAATTTATGAAACTCCATCCTCTTCCGCTGGCACAAACTGATGTGGGGAAGAAATCTGCCTAATATTCTACATTGACTAACATTAACCGATTATCAAAATTTAACAATATTTTTCTTACCTGGCACAAATTTAAATTTTTTTGGTTAACAATTATTTGTTTTGTTATAGTTTTACACCTTTAGAGCATATTTTTCAAAACAATACCTATTTTGTCTTGGCTCATTTAACAGATATGAGATAACTTATTTCACAGCTGTTGTACCAAAAATTCAAAAAAAAAAAAATGTTACCGAACTATAGTGAACGACGATGTCATACGTAATTCGAAAACTTTCAAAAAGCGTAAAAGAAAAGATATGTATAGAGAAAATACAAAATAAGTTACTAAATTTTAAGGAGCACAGTAACTAGCTATATTGGTAGTGAGACTGGTTACAAATGGCCATTCGGATATAGCATCACACGCAAATTGTTTCATTGGTTATAACGCAACACTACGAGAAAAAATGTTGATGGAGCTGCTCACGATCTGTAAAAGGCATTTTTTCAGAGCCATAGCTTAGTCATTGTTGTTGCTTATTACAGACCGTGTTTTTCTCAATATATCTTAATTAAAGTAATTATTTTCAGTTTCTTTTGTCATAGTTTAAATAAAATATTACAATGTCATATTTCATCACGAAAATGTAAACTTCACAGAACACCTTGTTCGTGTTTCGATACACAACCCACCTTATAAACATGTGTGCATAAATAATTAAAACAATGGTAATTATAAACCCGCTAACTAATGTGATCGAAGACTTGCTGTTTTTCAAAAAAATTTGCAATTATATGACATGATATATGAAGATTACCAACAATTAGATTTTCACAATAAAGCTAGTTGTTCTGAATAGTGCCATCACTATTGTCTATAATTTACGATGTCACCTTCGAAATTGTTATTGTTGATTTTGTTGTTAATTATCTTGACATAACGTATGCTCAATTCAATATTTTAGTATCGATTAATCTAAGTCATTTACTTCTTTTCGCTTACCTTGCTTCGATTTAACATAGTTTAATACCGTTTCTATACTACTTATTTAAGAGTAGATTAAGTTTTTGCGAATGCATACATAACCAAATTTGGACCATCTCCGCTTATTTTTTGGATCCTACTCTAGTAACGATTTTCGCGAAAGTTGATCTTCTGTAGAACAGAAAAATCTAAGTTTTAACAAGTGGTGAAGGAAGTTGACCCATAATGTTATAGTAATTTCGTACAAAAATGAACCCTGCAAAATGTGGACCATCCACGCCTATTTTTGAATTCTGCCCTATGTAAGGGTTAAACCTGTACCACGTTAGGTCGCGTTGTGGGACCGGTTCCCCAGAACTACGCATATGAAAAATATGCCTTAATATACAAACAAAATGAAATTTTTGTATTCTATAATAAAAATAAGAATTGTGTTAGACAATGTAATGTAGGCGGTCGTGTTCCTCCTTGTTTACTATGTGATATACTCTTCCCCTTCCGTAATATGTCATATTACACACTATCCAATCGACTTTACCAATAATACGTTTAATACACAGCAAATTTTTTAATAGAGATTAAACTGTTTTGATAGCGAAACACCGTGACTGCTTTTACTGTTGATCATGCCGTTAAAGATATATTTTGGTCGTTTCATTCCTAACCTTCCTATAACATATCTCTTCTCAATATAATTTTATTACTGTTTCGTTTGAATATGCTTTTCCATATTTCCTTGAATTCTTCATTTTTTTTAGCTGTTCATCCTCTTTTCCTATTTGATACTTCCTTATACGCTCACTGCGGTCACTACACGCCAGTTATTTCAATCTGCCGGTAATCGTCCACAGCACGGGTGTATGCACGTAGGAGCAATTCGATGGTGATATCTGGTGTTATTATTGTAATGAGTAATTGTTGGTGGCAGCGGTAAACGCTGTTCATGTTTATTGCCAAAATTTCGTGTTCAACTTACAATTTAGAATGCCGAAATTCTATTACTTAGCCACTTTTGCCGAGAAATTTTGAAAATTAAAATTTTTTTCCATATAACGACTTTTCGGAAAAGGGTCTTATATGGTGAGTGGCCGAAAACGTGCACCAAACCATTTTCAATAGCGTTCGTCCTTGGGCGAAAACACATCACTGTACCAAATTTCATCAAAATATCTCAAAAATTGTGATCTCTAGCTTGAACACAAATTTACATGGAAGGAATTAGACGGATAAACGGACAGACAGGCTTAGATCAATTCAGATAATGATTCTGGATCGGTTAATATTGTAAAAGGTGGGTCCATCTTAAGACCTGCATGTTACATGCGACCGCACTAAGTTAGTATACCCTGTACCACAAGAGGTGTAGGGTATAAAGAATTGAACAAAAAGAGCAAGTACTAGCAAACATACATGTGGTAACAAACATTTGGTAATTTTACCTGAAAAAACGGTATGTATGAAAGTTTAACAACATATTTATGCAAATTCCAAACACACAAAAGAACATCATACGTTCATTTTTAATAACCTTAAATTTTAAACAAAGAAAAAAGAACTGTTGAGCAATTCCTCTCATCAGGGATTAACCATAAGCTGAACAGAGCATTCTGCATCCAAGATTTAAACATATTGTTTTCTGATCCAATAAGAAGGAAGAAAAGTTCCTTTCAAAGATTTATTAAACATAAAAGGCAAATAAAAAATAGTTATTTCATATTTGCAATAATCGCATTAAAAAAAGAAGAAAAAAAAACTCTTCTTGTCGACATACCTCTCTTCTATATTAACATGAAGAGAGGAAGAGTGAAACAAAATTCCCGGCAAAAAAAATTATTTCCAAGCAAATTCCTAAAATTTCTGGTCCCTGAATTAATACTGACGTGGCCCAAAGTATTGATGTTTAAAATGTATGTTAAGTTTTTTGAAACAGAATACATACGAATCCTATAGACAAAAAGAGTCATATTTATTAAATAAACGGTATAAAGAAGGAAGAAGAAACATTTCAATAATTCATTGGTTTCTTTTTCTTGATGTAGTAACGTTTTCCGAAACAAATGTGGTCAACAAAAAGATAAAAAGAGAAAGTGTAAACATAATGGCAGAAAAAGAACGTTAGAAAAGCGAACAAAAGCAAAGATACGAAGTGAACTTTCTAAATATATTTACCTACGTAACTACAAATCTCAAAGTTAAAACTGTATGATTAGATTGAATGTCACATGATAAATATGAAACTCGCAAAATGTGCTAATGTACAAAAAACAAGTGAGTAAGTTAAACAAACAAATTTAGACCTTTTAGGTGTTTCTATTTCAAAAACATTTATTGGCCTAAGTCTACTTCATTGAACTAATGCCACACTCGAACTAACTTTTGCAAAATGTTATGCAATGCAAGAAACTATGAATCAACCAATTGTTTACAGTCAGCACTTTATTAGGTTCCTTATTTTGCATCCTTAATAACTAAAACGGTTGTAACCGAAGAGGAGCAGTAAATATTTGTTATTAATGAAAGAATATAACGTGAGACTGGTGAGAAATGTTTATGATTGGTTTAATGTAATCAACTTTGTTTACAAGGTTTTAGATTTATTATAGTAGTCCATAACTTATATTCTCGCCTTATGAAAAACTAGTTAAATAAATGTTAACTTACGACTGTGTTAATATTTGAATAATAAAGAAAAGATATAACGAAAAAACAATTATGTTTGTGTGTCATGCTACATGTAGAGCGTAAGAACAAAGTAGGAATAGCCAGTATGCTGTGACATAAAAGAAAAGGAGTTTAACCGAATTAACGATATCCGTAGCCCAGCCTACGTTCCTCAAACTATGAAGTTTAGCTAAATTATTTTCCACAATGTTTTTATTGTCATATAGAATGAATTTTCCCGCATTATGAATGGTATGATAAATCATAAAAATGGAATAAAGTTTTAAAGTGCTAATTACTGAGATGAACAACATAGGAATGAGATGGGTATTGGGGGACACACGACGGCAGGAGAGGCTGTGATTAAACGAACAGACATACACTAATTAAAGGTTAGACAAACACATTGCGGAATTGATTAAGTTGATATCATATAGTTAACGGATCGAAGTGTAAGATATATCTATTTAAATTGTTTTGTTTACTTATTTTGTTTTTGTGGCATAAACTGAGCTAACCTTAAACGTAAAATCGAAAGCACACCACAAATGATTGGCCAGAAAAATATACCTATACTGTACACTTCTTGGTTTTTTTATTATTACTTTCTTAATATTCTTATGATCCTTTTCCCATATCGCGTCCCACATTCTACTCCGATATATTAAAGTCGTTCTTTTTCTCTATTCGCTTTATACCGCACGCCTATCGTTTTTAATGGATGGCTATTCTTGTTCATCAGGAAAGAATAAGAAGACACTAACATTCTCCTATTTGGCATTATCCATCTCTTTTATGTTATACCACCGTCTTTTATTGTTAATCCCTTACCTTTCTTCACTATTTTTGATTTCTTTTCAAAAATAGGTTCTCTTCTTTTTAGCTGCGGTAGCCTTTGTTAATGTGTCATTGATATAAAGTTCTTTTTATCATAAGGTTATTGATTAAGCATATCTCTCCCTGCATATTATTCTCTCTCTATTATTCAGTCTGCTATATATTTAATGCCTGGCAATGATTTAATCGAGAAAACTTTTGTGCTATTCTCATGATTGGTAGATGAAATGTCCTTGTGACAACTTAAACGACGGAAATAATAGAATACGCTGATTGGTGAATATGTGGAAACGAAAAGGTGTTCTTAATGCCCTAACGAAAAAAAAGACGAACAGACAAAACTTACCTGAATAACCGGATGGACGTCGTTTTATGCCCCAAGACCGTTCCATATCCTCTATCTACGATCTTCATTTGTCGGTATTTTCGTTAGAACTTAGACATTCGAGCCCCTGTACCTGCTTACCTCTTACAATTAACGATTGTACCATTTTTTAATATATTAAGACAATATATTCTTTTTCATTTATTCTCTAATAGCAATAGTTTCCGAAATACACCATAAAAACAACCGCCAATACAAACTAGGCGTTATCCACTAATTTCTCGCAATACTACGTTTAGCTTTACGTATAGATCATGCGCTGTACACTACTTATACATACAAAATGTACATTTTTCTTTAAGGCCAAACTTTTTCTTGTAATTTTCAAAAGTCATCTTTAACAATTCTATGTTTTCTTACCCTTTAATGTCTTTATATGCAAAGTAGTATAGAGTTTCGTATTAAAGAGATGCACCCATGATTCGGCGTTTAGTCTAACTCAATCTTAAATGTTGGCCCATTTTCAATACCAATCTGCGTGCAACACTACCCAATGTTTCTATCAAATTTGAAGTGAATAGAAGAATATGAAATTTGAAGATTTTCGCACACACCATAATTATACGTAGACGGACAGACACGGCTTGGTCAACTCGCATTTTTAGGTTTGCGGACCTGCTGACCTGTTAAACATGAGGAGAATCGTTTGAAGAATACACCATAATCGGGTAACGTTTCCAGACCAAGCCAAAGATCGCTTGCTTGTTTGTTGATGTATTCGCGCCTTCAGCATTTTCAAGAATAAAATTTTTTGCACAAAGGCGCACGAACGACTTTTTAACCGTTTCGTAGTTTACTGCGTGTTAACTCCAAACCAACTACCATTAACATTGAAACGAAGAGACTTAGCTGGGTATTTTTGAAGCATTTCAATATGTTCCCACGTTCCCTACGATTGTTTGTCATACTTCCAAATAGGTTGGAGAAGACTCTTTTGGGAAATGAATTTATTTCTCAGAGTAAGTTTACTTCTGGACGAATTAGACAATAGAGACTTCTGAATTTTAAGTCTAGTTTCTAGCGTTTAGCTGCTATATGATTTTTCTATGTTAACAATCAATGAATATGTAAGCCAAAATATTTTGCAGTTATTGATATCGATATTATTGCCATTCAAAAATAATGAAGGACAAGAACCTTTAGTAAGCGTAAATGCAGTATGTGTAGACTTTTCAGCGCTTATTTTAACATTTCTTTTGTTCACCCAAAGCAAAATTTTGTTGGGATTTTGTTTCAGTTCGTAGGAAACATTTAAGGCGTCACTAGATGAATACGTTGTAATTAAAATATTGTTAGCGACTAGAAAATCTGAAATAAAAATTGTAAAGACTGATGGACTTAAAACTCTTTCTTGGGGCACTCCTCAATCTTATGCACGTTGGATTCATAATCTTCAACTTGAACATACGCAAAATGGATTTGAGAAGCAAATACATAAGAGCTAGAAGAAGGATTTTTAGTTCGAAAAGTAGCCCACCCAGCCAGATTTTATCGAAAGCTTCTTCTAAATCTAGGAATACTCCACAGCCGGCCATAACCTAACTTAACCTAACGGACCCAAAGTTGGATCCGAAGATTCCTAAATTACTTTCCTCTCAAATTGAAGAAAAAGTATATTTTAATTAATTTTTTTATCCGCCTGAGTGGCCGAGTAGGCAAGAGTCTCGACTAGCAATTCAATGGTCGTGGGTTCAAACCTCAAGTGCGGTAGAGTTTTTAATAATAAAAATATAATAATAATATTAATAAAAAAAATAAATAAATAAATAAAAAACCGAAAGCCTTAGATGCTAGTGCTTTTAAGACTTTAGTCTTAGAATTTATTCTCTGGCTAAATTTAGATAATAATAATAATAATAATAATAATAATAATAATAATAATAATTAATTTTTTTGTTTTCCTTTGCAAATATAATAGTTACGAATTCATTTCTTTAGTTCTAAATATATATATATTTATATATGTATACTATCTTTTATATATAAGAAAAATAAATCACTTTTTTTTCTTTTTCGTTATAAAATCCAATGTGTATACTTACTTGTTTCGGAAAAATAATTACATATATTCAAAGAATAACATTTTATAAGACCATAATTCTCTTTAAAATACGCAGAACCATAACTATTGGAGATTAATGTTTCCTATTAGTTTGGCGAGAAGCCCTTCCATGATGGATGGCCATTCTTATCGTAAATGAGCACATATTTCCAAACTTACTTGTGCTGAGTTAAGTCTTGAGTGATCCAAATTAGGATGAGAGTAGCCATATTTATGGCATTATGCAATTAAAATATGGTCATATGAGCAATGACTAATTTGTTGGTCACTTTTGCTGCCACTAAGCCAAAGGCTATAAAATATAAAGAGACGTGTTCCAGAAATATATCCTCTGGCGATTTCTGAGCAATTAAAAATGCCGGTAATATCATCAGCGTCAACGATGAACTCGGCCATAAAACGCTAGTGTCAGCCACTGTGGATCCATTTTTACTGCATCTTTTATTGTTTATCACTTCGGCATAGCGAACGGCTAGCAAAAGATCAATTCCAAAAGCAAAATATAGAGGCATTAGTGCGTGAAGTTTTTGACACGACGAGCGAATATAATATAATAGGTGTCGGCCAGCATTCGAATTGTCAAGCTTTCGTCCTCTTCCATGGCTACGAAAGGGCCTGGTTGTAGAAATTTGATGGTCGACCTCTTCCTGGCTTAACTTAAAAGGTAGTGTCGCGAGATTTGAAACGAGGAAACCATTCCCTGCATCGACTTTCGCTGATTGTGCCTTCAGCGAAAAGCTTGTTAACGTCGTGAAATGATTGTGCTGCTTTCCATTCTTTCTTAAAATGGCGCATACGAGTATGATTATCGAGACGCCTTTTTATAACCTAAATGTAGAAGGATAGTTCCATTCATAAATTTATAAATTATTATAAATTTTGTTAAAATATAGGACGTCAAAGAATCCTCTGATAATTATGCATCAAACCAATAATTCGAGTCGTATCTCTTCTTATAATTTGCACTAGGTTCAAGATCTATATAAAACACTAGGAGTGGATTTTTAGTAAATCCATTATGTATGTTGGAGACATTGCGAACTTTAAGCACCAAATTTTTAATATCGTCCTTAATATGACCAATAGAAGCCGACTGATGTAGGTTTTTAATATCACTCTTTCCTCTCTTTTTTGGTTAACTCGATAGGTGTGGATTTGAGCTTTTGTGTCACTTAAACATTTTAGAAACTTCTTATAATAACCGATAGATTTCGTCAATATTTTTATTTGAATGTCTTTTACAGTTTTGCAGTAAAATTTGTTAGTAGCAATAATTGTTGAAATATCTGTTATCATTCTTTGTATGTGACATACCTACGTAGAGAGTTATATTTTGAATCTCTTTTGGAGATATTATTACATCATTATCATTGCTGGTATTATTATCGTCAATAATATTGTTTTTGTCAGAGCCTAGAATAGAAGAGTGATTCGTAGAATTTATGTTGGTAGCTCTTAGATGGGTAGAGATTGCTGTAGAGTTATTATTGTTAGTTTGTTAAGTTTACGCAAGTCCTATACTTATATTATTATGAGAACCATTTTGCTTACATCTGTTCTAGCGAAGAACAAACGAAAACATACAAAAGTATTCAATTATTGTCTCGATTGCATCCTTCGTTTTATTGTTATTATTTGGTCTCTTAACTATTGATCGAAACAGTCACGCTTGTGAACCTGAATGTGCTTGGGTAACGCGGTACAATAAAAATGTTTGGGAGCGTCTTTTTAATTTTAATAACTTCCTATATCAGAAAGAACAACACAACATTTTTAAATTAGTAAAACACAGCCCAGTCTTCACGAAGTTTTTTAATTGTCTTCAACACCTAAGTGAGGTGCGCGTTGAATAAAATTGTTTTGCATCGTATTAAAACAATTAATTAAAACAAGTATCAACACAAGTTTATAGCACCAAAAAAAACGCGTGGCTTCGAGCGAGGTTGTCAGCTATTTATATTTATATATATATATATATTTATAATTAGGCGAAAACTAAATAGTTTATGGTGTGGTAAATGAAAATACAATTCATGCGAAGTGGTAGATAAAATTAAAGTTCAGGTGATTGGTGGCATCAAATTGATTCAGGATTGCCAAATTATGCAGAAAATAGAAAATGGTAGAGAAATAATTTTTATCTCCAGTGGGTATTATGTGGGTATGCTAAATACTAAACACTTATCTCTTATTCTAAAAAAAAACTTTTTTTGAAAAAAACTTTTTGAGGGTACTATACGATGTAATCTTCTCAGACACTTTACTTTCGTACATCTTATACAATAGTATATATATATACATATTATATATTTATGGTAGTTTTCATCTATAGTGTTTATAAACGTAAAATAGCATATACACCTAGCTACCTTATGAGTATAAGTATACAAAGTTTATTCTGTGTGATTTTTTGCATAAATGATCTTCACTTTATTTTGTGTTCATACTGTATGGTTGCAATTGATTGTTGTGAAACTGTTTTGGTGTGTTATTAATACTAATAGTGGAGTTTATTCCATTTCTTGCGATAATTTAATAGGGTCCAGCATGGCTTTTGGTTCCTTTATTCTTTTATTCTATTTTTATTTTTTGATAATAGTAGATCTCCAGTTTTTAAAGCTAAAGGGTCGGCCTGTTAAGAATTGTTTTTTCAGTCTCCTTTCCTTTATTTGTATTAGATTTTGTATTTGTATTTTATGTATTTGGATTTATTTATTAGGGCCCTACTAACAAGCAAATTGCTTAACACTAGTAGGTTAGAGTGACGTGATTACAATGTAGAAGCTATCAAAAGTATAAAAAAAAAAGAGAATGTATATGGTGGTTAAGAGAAAATATTTTAGGTAAGACGTATTAAATAAATTATGATATACATAGTAGCATATATATGTATAGTAGCAGTAGTAGTAGTAGTAGTAGTAGTAGTAGTACGAGTATGATATACATAGTAGTAGTAACGAGCACTGTACAGTCATACCCATCCTGTTCGGGGGTTTAGTAACTGAAATTTCAATCCACTGCAAAATGCAAGTAGATTTGTTTACGAAATCTCGTAGTGTCGGCGATATTATGGATGCAGCTTGGTAGTGAGTTCCAGAGTCGGATGGCGTATATAAAAAAGTAATGTTCAGACATGGACAATTTATGCTGCAATTGTATGATATGCTTTCGTCTGCGCGATTGGATGAATTTGATTTTTTTCTATAAGTAGTCTAGCTCTTTGTACGTGATAATTTTTTGTAGTAGGCACAAGGTACGACACTTTAGAAGATCATCAAGAGACATGCCATACAACCTGTTTTTAAAGGCTGATAAACGGTCATAACTCTTGAGACAATAAACATATCTAATGATGGTGTTGAAGATTTTGTTTAGCCTAACTTTGGACTGTCGATCACTATTGGCAAATAATTCACAGCCGTATAGAAGAGTTGGCATGAGGTACGTTTTGGCCAAGAGTACCCTTACTCTCAGCGGTGTTAATCGCTAAGTCGGCCGTAAGGTACGTAGCATGCCGTGGACCTTGCCCACACAGGAAACTATATGATTGTTCCAGGAGAGATTGCTATTAAAAAATATTCCCAGATTTTTGGCTTGGTTTACCATTTCAATATCCGATTGATTAAATCTAATATTTATATTAGTATCAACTGCGTAGTTGCGCTTATGAATAAATACACATTTGAACTTATGTGGATTTATAGTTAAACCATTGATCTGAGCCCAGCAATGTATGACAGACATGTAGATAGGTCAGCATTGACTTTCATGATACATTGACTAAGCTCCCCAGGATTACAACTGTTATACACTTGTATATCGTCAGCATACATATGAATTTTGCACCATTTAAGATCATTGGGTAGGTCATTGATATACAGTGAGAAAAGAAGGGGTCCAAGTATGGACCCCTGAGGGACTCCAACTTTTAATTTCTCATTATTTGACTTGTTCTTACCAAGTAAGACGTACTGCGAACGACTTTGCAGGTAGCGTTTAATAAGATTACTGGCTTGCCTTGAGAAATTAAAAAATTTTTCCAGTTTCTGCACTAGTACCGTACGATTGACCGTATCAAAGGCTTTACTGTGATCTAGTAGGATCAGTATTGCAATCATTTTATTATCTAAAGCAGACCGAAGATCCTCGGTCACTGTTATAAGAGCGGTTGTACACGATCTATTGGGACGAAAACCAGACTGAGTATTGGACAATAAATTATAGCGCATAAGATGAAAAGTTATCTGTCTATGCAGGAGACGCTCAAAGACTTTAGATAGGAATGGTAATATTGCAATTGGACGGAAATCGCCATTTGATTTAGCACTTGGAATAATTTTCGCTACTTTCCAGCAGGTGGGGAAAGAGGAGCCGGCTAGAATGTTATTAAAGATATTGGTTAAGACGCTTGAGGTTTTTGGTAAGAGTAGTTTGATAAATTTCGGTTCAATACCGTCAGAACCGGTGGGATTTGACTTAATGGATAATAAGCTTTCTAGAACGTCAGCCTCGTCCACACAACTTAAGTTGAGATATGGATAGTAGCGATTCACTTGGAGGTTGGTATAGTGTTCACAATTTGCTGGCTGAGTTGTAGGATTTGCAAATTGTGTATTGTCAACATCAGATGACGTTTCCGTGTATTTCTTACCAATACCTAATTCTTTTATGTAATTCCAATTGGCTTTGCTGTCGGTGCAGTATTGAAACTTATTTGAGTAGTACTCAATTTTAGCCGCACGTACTTGCTGGTTTACTCTGCGACGCGCGGCCCTAAAGTCATCGTACAGCTGAGGTGTTCTATAGCGTTTCCATCTGCTATGACACTCATCACGAAAACGTATTAATCGGACAATGGAGTTTTTGAACCACGGAGGACAATTTGGATATACTGATTTCCATTCCTTAGGGGAACAAAATTTCTAAACAGGGATGTTACGTGGCTGTTAAATTTATTGAGCTGACATTCGGGGGTGCTTAGGCTTGTTATAGAGCTCCAATCAATTCCGTCAATTGTTAGTTAAGGCACAATAGTCTATGGAATTATAGTCGCGAAAAGCAATAGTAGAGTAGGAGCGATCGATTGAAACATTGTAAGATAAAAAGATTAGATCGTGTTTGGAAAAATTTGAAGCAGATAATTGATCATACAGTAGAACCTTCTCCGGTCGATTTAGCAGGAACAAGTCAAGGAGCGTACTATTGAACGAAGTGTAATGAGTAGGAGTGCGCGTGTTAATGGGGATGAGGTCAAGAGTTTGCATGACCGTGGTCAGCCTTGAGTCTACCAGTATATTGCTATTAAAATCACCACAGAGGATAACCTCCGAGTAATTTAGGGCTAGATTGTGCAATGATTCAAGAAGCTCAGAGATATCAATATTCCGATTTGGACGATAAGCGCAACCAAATAGAATGGTGTTGTTGTTTACTACCAACTCAGTCAGAATATATTCAATAGGACAAGAAGAGTGTGATTTTTGAAGTAGTTTTACCTTTAGCCCTGTTCTATAGAAGATAGCAACTCCACCAGCACGACCTTGCCGATCAGCCCGTAGCAAGCAGTAGCCCGCTAGTATATACAATGAATCAGGGAAGGCAGGGCAAAGCCATGTCTCTGAAACACAGATGATATCAACATTAGAGCCGACAAATAGATATTTGAATTCATCAAACTTGTTATTAATGCTTTGGGCATTAATATGACATACGTTAAGGTTTGATTCATACTTGCGTGTGAGTACGCGTATCATACAATGAGTAGAGACACTGGAACTCAGTGAGCTAACATTAGTAGCCAACATGTACAAATAGAGATTAACAGGAGCGCCGACGTATCATTTACAGCTATAGTTGAGTGCAGCCAAAGATCATCAAAAGGTATGACAGTATGGTTTAATTAGTTTGTTAGGAAAGAATGTAAATAAGGGAGTACAAAAGAACTGAAACTCAGAGTAGCAGTAGTAATAATAGCAATGTTGAGTGGAAAAGTACTAATAATAATAATAATATCATAACAAGAAAAAACTATGAAAATAATTATATAACAAAGAAAACTAGTATAGAATAAAAACAGTGCAGTTAATTTACTAATTAGGATTGTGATACAATGGGTTGAATAAAATAAATAGAAAACAATAACCGTGCACATATAAAATAACAGTCCAATGTTTGACAATAAAAATAATATAAGTATAAATAAAACTAAAAGTGAAAACAAAATTAGGGTGTGTGCGACTATAGCTTTGCTGTACATTATGCCAACTAGAGTAGTTATCCAAAAAAAAATGTTGAGCTGTTCGTCATCCTCGATTGGCAGCATTTCTTCAGCCTGGTGTCCTTTCACCTACACCATTCCCCGGGCTGTTAGATAGTGTTTTATTTTCCCGAATTTTTTTAGTGCGACGACCTTCTTCAATAAACGATAGTTCCGTGCTCATTTACATAAAACGGTACGTCACTGTCAAAGCCGACTAACCGCAGTTTAAGTGTCGATCTGCCTGTTTTCCTAAAGTTAGCCAGCGATCGTAAGAAGGTATTTCGCTCATACGGGGTATTCATTTTAAGCATAATGGGCGAGTCATTGCGATTTGGCCGTGGCCGCTCCCGATAAATAAATTTAAATTTCGGAACAGCAGTCTTAGTGGCCTCACAAAGGCCCCAGAGCATTTCATTCAGATTCTCACCTTCCGTATGAGGAATGCCGCTAATCCGAACGTCGCAGGTAACAGAGGCGTTTTCCAATTTACGCACACGCGAATTTAAGTCACTCAGGCACTTGGACTCTATATTGCTGATTTTCTTTGTAAGTGAATCACTTTCACCCCGTAAGGACGAAAATTGATTCTCAACCGAACCCAACTTATCACTTACATCAGTAACTGGTTGTCTGAACGATTCCACCTCGCATGTTAAGGCGGCAAGTGTTACCTTGAATTCTCCTAATTATCGGGCCTCTGTGTCCTCAATGCGTCGCAAGATAAGGTCCTCAAAGGCTTTTAGGCGAGCATCCATTATTTCAGACAGTTCCGAGGTACTAACTGACACCTTGACGCTCTTGTAGTTTGGTGAAATGGACTGTTTAGGCTCGCGAGATCTCTTGGCATTGGACATCCTTACACTTTCTTTTTACTTTATGTTATTTTATACTTAATTTTATTAGTTTGTAGCAATTAATTAATTGTTGCTGGTATATTTTCTTTTAACAGTAAAAGTTACACCTGCGTTCACTTAAGCACAAACCTTTTTAGGTAAAGTGATGTAGAGTATCTAATAGTCGATAGAGTAACTAATAGTCGATTCCGGTTTTACTTATTTGTTGTATACAGATGTTGTTTATAGTATCGATCCGTTAACCAAATGTATATTTTTTGTTTCTTTATTTATTTAATTACACATGATATTCAACAATAAAATAATATTTTCACTTAATTTCACTTAATTAAACGATTTATATACATTTATATAACATATAAAATTACTAATCGCAGTTCTTACAGACTCGATTACTTCATCACAAACGCGCAATATCCACGAAATTCTTAATTTTTAGCTGTTTTTAGAGAATGTCGCAGCCTGGCTTCCATTTCCCTTGCCTTCGACAATTTCAAATTTAATTTTTTTTTAGTTCTTGACATCAGGAATCCCATATGTAAAGTTGATCAGGCTTTGATTGACGTATACAGTTCTGATCTAGGAATTGTTAGTCTCCATCCTCAGGGCAATGTTTTTGTTGTTTGATTGTAATTTGTAAGGAAGCAGCCTTTCCTTACGCTCTGCGAACACTAAAGGCATTTCTGTTCACACATCCTTATCTGTAAATAACTTTTCTTTATTTTTTTAAACTCGATATTTGAACATCATTACCTTATGGACTCCCGATCCAACAGAACACCATAGGAACCCGCCCTTTAGGAAGAAGCTTGACTGCCTTCTGAACTACAAAAAAAATAATTTCCAGATCTTACGCGACAATTTCATTCTCAAAAATCAAGTTCGGTTACGCGCAGTTGATATTTCTCCGATTATATCGGGACTGGCCACTTGTACATGTTGGTTTTTACAAAGTACTTCGCAAATGACGCCTTCCTACTCCGCCAAAATATATAAAACTTTATATAAAAACATGAAGGTTCCTTGAATTTACACAATAAATTTCTTGGACCGAACCGCGGTGCTGCCCTGAGCCAAACGCTAGCTGTAGATACCCGTTGGACACCCACTCAAAGAGATACCATAACAGTCTATAAGGAGAAAATCTTAAACCTAATTGCGGATTTAAATGGTCTGCTAGGGAGCAACCCCGCCACCGTACAAAAACACATCATCAAAAACATTAATGACACATACGCGTTAACGATATTTGATAACGGACTGGACGACTATGTCAAACCCACAATATTTGCGGACTAGCGGAAATCATTTTCTGACGCTATTAATGTTGCAACCGAGTACGAAAAAACTACTCAAATAAACACAAGCATAATGAGAAGCGAAAATAACAATAATCACTATTCACCCCACAAAAAAATATCCATGAATTTAGATCACTAATAAAGGTATTGTGAGGCGCCAAAGTCGTCCCCCGTCTTGGGCTCACAGTTTCTCCGTGTCTGGTGGGGGCAGAGAGCGCTAGCTTAATGTAGGGAAGTAAATTAGAGAATAAGATAGAGAATAAGATAGAGATAAGAGTTAGATAGGAGTTAGTGATAAGAGTAGGGTAGGAGTAGCTTAAAAGTAGATTAAGGAGAATTAGGAAGTAAGGTTAAGAAGTTAGGTGAGGTCAAGTCTGGACTCTCGAAGAAGTTGGTCGCGACCGTGCATAATACATAATAAAATAAAGCATCCAATAATCGGAATCAATAAAAATTTCTTGTGTTTTCCTGGGCCGCTGAGCTATCCCAGTGCCAGAGATTGGGCCGTAAATGCCCTCACAGTATATAGGGAAAATACGTTTTAAAATTTGAATTGCGTAAGTGAAGTAACGAAAATATATAGTAAGATGAAACAATAAGAACACGCAAAGATACATACATAAAGTAATACGAAGTTGTAAATTTAGTGAAGATTAATTACAAAATGGCAGTATACAAACATTTGAAATTATAAGAAGATTTCGTAGGGCAATGCATATCCACATCCTTACGATGTGTTCTAGGAAACATAGATCCAATAAAAATCCAAGAATAAGATAATATTGTTACGAAAATTGCAAATCCAGTTAATGCTTACTAGTCAATTTTCGTAAGTAATAAATTCCCTAGGCATATTCGCGGCGCGTCATTCAGGTAGCGGCCGACGAAAGAAGATTACCAGGGAAATCGACAGAGAAAAACCCAGGTGCACATGCGCGGCGCGTCATGCAGCTGCAGGCCAAGGAAAACGATTAGCAGAAAGCAGGTTAACGGATTAAAAATGAACCCATGAAATTAGGTGCTCGTAACATGCTGGTAAAAATGTATATAAGTGGACTATTTGCGGAAGGCAGTTTAGTCGGAAACGTACATGAAGTCGGAAGAGAACATCGAGTCGTACGAGAACGTTCGTGTAAAGAATAATAATAGTCGTGTTGAGCAGCAAGAAGTAGCCTTAAAGAATAAATTGTAAATAATCCTACATTTAGGAACACATAAAACTTTGAAGCGCATTTTCTTTTCAATTTCCACGGTCTAGTGATACGAACCGTATTGAGGAGCAAGGCAAATTCGTAACAATATGAATGAAGAATACGAAATTGTGAATGTTAATATGAAGAAGTATGAAAAAACATTGAAGAAAATACAGCTGTGAAACCAAGAATATAAGAACATCAGCATTAAATGCGAGCGTAAATATGAAAACATAAAAAAATGAAAGGGTACATTGATAAACTTTTTTAAAGAGATGAAAGGATCTTATGAAGTCACAAACATAGAAGACCTAGGTATAATAATAAAAGTTAAATATAAACCCAAAACATTAACAAAAATTTTGTTAAAAAATATTATAATTCATATACATGTAAATATGAAACCTAGCAAGTAAAATAGCATACAAACAAATGAGATACGCGTTTTCGTATTAAGATACGAACGCTTTAACGAAGAAACATTGTATAGCGTAATACTATACTATAAATAACACAAACCAACAGAAGTAAATACAATATATACAGAATTAATAACTGTATGTATCTACATAAAAATTTAATACTTTAACTAAATAATTATTTTCTATATACTGATCTGTGAAGCATGTTTATGCTTATGTTTATTTTCTCTTATTTTACTATTCTAAGCGTAGTTTATAGACATAACAATTATATAGGCATTCTAAAATCATCTTCAGAACAGAATATCAATTCAATATATTACTTTATTAAAACCACTAGGCTCAATATCTAATGTACATTTTTATAAATTAGAGCCAATAGCCTGTGTTGCTAGTGCTCAATGTCCTTTTTTTTAGTCTAAGAATTTATTTCATTAGTCTAAATTTCTAATAATAATAATAATAATAAATAAAAATAATATAAAAGACAAATGAATCTGGAATATAGAAAGAAGAGTATGATAAACACTCAATGCGTGAAAATAATCCCTTTCTTAGTTAGAAAGGTCTGGCAGTCAGAGACTGGTCTTGGCGGACTGCAGCTGGGTGAGTTAAGAAAATTTATTGTTCTGAAAATCTACATAATTGAAGAATAACCTGCGTATCTCTATGAGAGCAGATACGTCGAGGAATACATGCCCAGATACATCATTTTCTCATTGAAGTATGAAAAAATATGAAGAAAAGAAAATGGGAAAGGACAATTTAAGTGTGTGGGTTATGGTAATAGGAATACTGAGGGAGTGTTGGTTTTGTCGACGTGAATACAAAAAGAGATGCTGGGTGATTCGAAAAAATTTGAAGTCTTTCACGGTGCATGGATGTTATAGATAGAACCAAATTTAGGGATAAAGATTTAATATAAACTTAGAAACCATGGAAGTTTATTTAAACAGCAGCAAAATATAGTATTCATTTATAATGGAAAGTCTCCAAAAATTCACTATATCTTTCTATTTCATTTTTTTTTTAATCCATCTTATGTTTTATGTGTAGGTGTACACAATAATATCTTATATTTTCAAGATTTCCTTCGTTCAAATCCTGAAGCTCTTGAGTGTCCAATTCGTTGACGATTGACTCCGAAAGTTTTCCGAATTGAACCCCATTTTCCTCCCCATCAACTTTCATTTTTACTACATCCGCCAATTTGTACATCATTTCCAAAAACTTTAATTAATTACCTAACTTTCAATCACTTGGAGCTTAATTAAATCTCAACAAGTGATTTTTACCTCTTTTTCTGATAAAATGGCAAGACGCATCCATGTTTGTAGTGCGTTCCTGAAATTCCTATTAGCGTTTTCGTTGGCTACACTGAACACCGTCGCTGTCTCCGTTTCAAGTAAATGAAGAGTGTTTGTTGAACCCACATCAATTCCTTTACAGGTTCTGTTGCAACAATATATTCAAATTCTGTTATTAATAGAACCAAAGTATTTTGGTTCTTTAAATTCCAATTGGCTATTGCTAGCTGCGAGAGCGATGGTAACATAGATCTACTTGCACGATTATTATAGTGAGAATACTGAATCCGAGCTACACACTTTCACCACATTTCGCAAGGTAAATATCGCGTACGGAATTACGTCTTTTAGGTATTATAATATCTTTTTAACCATTTTTACATGTGTTATCTCTCATAATCGATTGATC
The DNA here is from genome assembly GCA_000688715.1 of Glossina pallidipes. Classification (NCBI taxonomy): domain Eukaryota; kingdom Metazoa; phylum Arthropoda; class Insecta; order Diptera; family Glossinidae; genus Glossina; species Glossina pallidipes. The sequence goes on from KK499892.1 coordinate 554,711, forward strand.
ACTTCCGCTGCATAACGAACATCTGACTTTGTCGGCTACTTCTTTTTTTTTGCCGAGAGTTTATCTCATCGCACCAATGAAAGCATCAAGTTGAATTTGGTGCTTAATGGACATGCGCCTAGCAGCAGAAAACGATGTAAAAGGAAAAAAACATAGCAGTTTTCTGCTACTGTGGCTAAACCGGAAATGAACAATGGCAGAAACAGACCGCAAAGCCTTCACTAAGATACGCGGACGTTGCAAGCAAACGTAGTATATTTTGCTTTTTTTTTAACTCAGGAAACATTCGGCTTGTGAGGATCTGTTTTCAAAGATCTTCCGTAAATGATCAACTAGAGATTAAATTCTGTTGTCGAAAGTGGATTCTACTAATCTACTGCACAAATTGGCAATCTTACAAAGTTGTTCTTGCTGGTGAACGGATAATCGTCAGTTTTTCAAAAAGTTTGAACATTTTCATGGTTCAACAGCATAATGTCTGTTTCAAACAACGAAGACTTTTGATAGATTTCACAAACCCTACTATTATACAAAAAAAAAAAATAAGAAAAAATTTATTCGTTGCAGCAAGTTCTGCATATAGTAATCTTTGTCGAGTCTTCGCCACATGTGTAACTACAACGCCGACGGTTATCTTAGTTAGATATCTTAGCAGATGTATCATCTGGCTGGACTTCAACTTCCAAGGTGATAAGTCCTCAAGCACTTGATTTATGTCTTCAACCGTATATTTATTCAAGCATCAAGTATAGCGACGCTATATTCGTGGTGCTATCACGTTCCGGGCCAAATTTTTTTGCAACAACTTACGCCGTAGTTTTGCATTCGAATGATTCCAAGAGAGGTAGAATGAATGAAGATTGTGAAAATAATAGTGCTAGAGGAGATCTCCAAGGCTGAAATATGTGAATGTGTATCGTGAAGTGTTGAAGCATCGTTGCACACTCTAAAATTGGAGCAATCGAGCTCTAATTAGATAAATCAAATAAATAAATGCATCAAATCCATTGACCATTTGTTGTGCTTAGAAATGATTGATTTATTGATTCATCTTACTAGGTCTTATATACTAAAATTGATACGCTAAAAATAATGTTGACATACTTGTGATGCCTTTTACAGAACTACGATTCAGCTATTTTAAAGTTAAAATTATAAATTACTTGAAATTTATTAATTTTTAGAATTTCGATGAATTGAGAGATATTGGTTTAATTATCGTTAAACACTACATATTTACAGTTTTTCAGTTAAGCAATTTTTATGTTAGCGCAGGTTATATGAATGCAAGTAAATATGGGTATAAAATTTATTCAACTAAAGTTATATTTTGTAATGACAGTAATATCTACGTTGTTGCAGATTGTTGTTTTCCTTTTTTTATATACAGTTATGTATTGTGTGATTTTGTTTAATTTTTGTGTACTTTTATACCCACCACTAAGATATACTTATTTTGTTTTTTTTCATAATGTAAAATCCAAAAGGACGCTTCAGAGATTCTATAAAGTATATATGTTCTTAATCAGTGTGAAATTCTGAGTTGATTTAGCCATACCTATTCGTCTGTGTAGTGTACGTTGTTGGCATTCTTCTGGTCGCAAAAGTGAACATATCGACTTCAAATTTGGTAAAAACATTGGAAGCTTCTGCACGCAGGTTGGTATTGAAAATGGTCTAAATTGGTCAGAGCAGAAGCGCGCAACGAAGCGTAAACTGAACGCAACCTCTTTAACAAAAATTTTTGGATTTTCGCTCGTTACTCGGAAATTATAAAAGTTAGAGATTTGAAATTTTCCATATTTACTTTGGGAAACACTCTACCCTTTACGTGCAAAATGGAAAAAATCGGCCATGCCCACGTAAAGTTACAAGTGCTTAAATTTAATTTTGTTCACTTTTTTGAGGTTTTATGTTCATTTATCATAACAGAAGCAAGACAGAATGTTTAAAACTATTTTGTTCACTTCTTAAATAAAGATATATTATGTGCCTAGAAATGGGTTAATTTAAAATGAATGTGGTAGACACCGCGACTAAATTTTTTTAATAATACCAACGACATGGGTATCAAATAAAGGAACTAGGAGGGTAAAATGCGAAAAACATAGTGGTGGGTATGCGAGATTCTTACTTGATTAATTTTTCCGTTAATATCTAATTATACATTGGTATATTTTATATCTTCTATGTTGAATCCTATGTAGAGCTCTTTTACTTTGTTTCCATTATGTATTTTCATTAATACTAGGTCTCCTATTTCCAAATTTATTATATTTATATTGCTTTGTTTTGATTTTTGTATTCTTCTTTCTTTTGTTAGTTTTAGATGTTTTCTTGGGATTTGTAATGACTAATTAAGTGTTCTTTTTAATTCCTGGACATAATTATCTGGGTAAGATTGTTTTCTAGATTTTTCTATTTCTTCGTGTGGCACGTATGGTAGTTTTCCGAATTATAATTGAAATGGTGTGCAATTTATGTCTATATATGATATTGTGTTTAATGCGAAAGTAAAGTAAGGTATCTGTTTGTCCAATTCTTCATTTCCATATAGTGTTGAAAATTTCTGTTATAATTTAATTTCGGACATATTGCTTTTATTAGATCACTTGGGAATTCGGTGCCTTTGTCTGATTTTAATACTTAAAAAGTGCGTACTTTAATATAATATCTTCTATTAAAACTTTGGGAATAGCTTTTGCGGTTTTCTTTCAATTTGTGTTGCTATAATGTATATTGTTAACTCACATATAGGGTCTACAGTACCTATGTAAATTATTTCGAAAATTGATGGGTGTCAGTATGTATTACTTTTTCCTTAGTATGTTTGATCTGTTTGCTAGTTTGACTTGTATGGCAAATTTTTATATATCTTGTTGACCATGTTTTTCCACACATATTCTTGAGTTTTTCGAATGTTTTTCTGATTCAAAAGTGTTCTCCGTGAGAATTGTTTCGGTACTTTTCAATTAATTTTCTTCATTGTGTGTTCTCTACCTTTCTGTGTACAAAAATATATTTATGCGGTTGTTTTCTATTTTATTTATTCTTTCTTTTATAATCTATTTGGATATGTATAGGAATATCTCATCATTTAAATTGATTGAGTAGTCTTTAAAATGTAGCTTGTTTAGCTTTGATACCAATTTTTTTAAGAACGCACCGACATTTCGCAGATTGTTAAACTCAAGAAATACACGTGCTAAAATCTTTACATAGGCAGTGGAGTGGATCAAACTCACTTACCAAACCCGCTCGCCCGCCCAAATGGGCTGAGCCGACCTATGTCCTGCTCTACCTACCGCCTCCTTCGGCTCATGGTTCTATATGGAAAACCCTGAACTTTGGTCTGATGATGCCTAGATCTATCTTCTTTTCAAAGAAAGTGGACCATTTTAGTAAATTACAAAACATATAGATATCATGGTTGGTAAAAAAAAAACCAATTATACCAAAATATAATGTCATTATTAATAACATTAAATAGCTGTCTCAACATTAAGTAAAAAGAAAAAACAGAGGATTACAATAAAGTAGTGAAGAATCATTACTTTACATTACAGTACATTAGCTTACAATAGAGCAAATAAGAAATTACTGAAAACAACAACAAAGGGAAAATCTAAGAATCGAAATATGTCGTACATTTTTTCGGGCTGCTTGTGTTGTTACGACGATACTGTTATTGCCTTTAAAACCGTAAAAGCCTTTGACTTAGAAAACCATAAGTTACTGATCTTCAAACTTTATATTTCTGGCTTCCCTTTCTACTTAGTGGGATGGATAACCTCTTATCTGCATAACAGATCATTCAGGATTCTGTTTGGCGTCCCTCATTTAGAACCTGTTTTGTTTAATTTATGCATTAATGATAAGGGTCAACTTTTCTTACATGTCATCTTCTCAAACCACTAAGCTAAGACTAAGTTAAAAAGCTCATTAAAAAAATTCTTAATGAGAAGCAAAGTATTACTAGTTTTGTTTAGGCTGCTAGTTTAAACTTTTTTTTTCGCTTAGCAATTACACAAAGCATTATATCCATCGCGAATATGTAATAAGGTAGTTTTTCAACTACATATGAAGTAATTGGAACTTGTTCCAGCAATTGAAAGATGTTTGTTGTAATTAGAATCCGCCAATAAAAAGAAAAAATAAATAGTATTTCATTTAATGGGTTACATAGACACTTTACGTAACTCCCTTTTGTAAACTATTATGAAGGTAATTCTTTGCAGCAAATGTTTCTTTCAAACAAACAGTATTTACTTGCAACACTTCCTGCAATTTGTTTTATCCCAAATCCAAATTGTTGCAAACATGTATTATTTTTCCTTAGTCCTGCAGGAAAATATTTGACAAAATAACTTCATTAAATTTGAAGAAAGTTTAGCCATAACTTAACGCTTAATTATCGAAACTAATTGTCCATTGTTTAATTTTTAAGGGCCTCGGAGCTAGAAAGAAACTATCCAAGAGCATATCCAATTGAGAAATTTTGCTTTCCTTTCAACTTACACATCGATTTATGTTGTCGTTTTCTAAGTTTATATATTATCTGCAGCGATGTAAAAGCAGCCTAGAAGAAATATGTTCTTATTCCAGAAAAAAGTTATTTTTTTATAAAAAGTTGTATTGCAGGCGTTATTGATATATACTTCAGATAATATATTTACATTTACATATACTTCTGCAGTTTTCCGCACCGATCACGATATATTGCACAAGGCGAATTACCTATTAATTTAATCTCCAGAAAATATCCTAAGCCTATTTTATATACACCAAAAACAGGTAAAAAGGGGAAACCATTGTAAATTTTTCAGAGAAATTTTTTTTGACGAATGGTTGATTTGAACCTTTTAGAGGATGCGTGATTTTTTCTCTGTAGCTTTACGCATTTTCCCGAAGCGGTTCCGAAACGGCGATTTGCTTTAAATGGATCTCCGTTGGAAAGTTACAGCTTAATATATTACCTAATGATTTCTAACTTTTCTAATAGACCGATATCTTTAGAAATTGCACCTTTATCAAGCTGATCGTTCTCTAAATGAGAGACTGAGAGAGAGTGATTCGGAAGCTTTCAGGGCTTTCGCGAAGCATTTAAAAGCTTATGACGAACTCTTCGTTGATTATGAATTCGACTATTGAAGAACACATCTACCTGCCATTTCTTTTTTCGCGTAAGGTGTAAAACATGCGCTTCAGTTTTTGAAAAATGCAACAAAAGAACTATTCTCAAGCATAAAATCGTCGAGAAAAGAGAATAGGGAGAAACATTTAAACATATACGGGCAGCGTCGTGGTGCCAAAGTTGCAGACTAAAGAGACGTAATAAGAGAAGCATTTTTTCTATTAACACATAAAACATCTGTAAACTCGACTTCTTAAAGCGATCCATCTTACAATTTTCACTCTTCGTTCGCAGTATTTTTCAAATAATATTTTATAGATAGCTACAGATGTCTGTGGGGCTTAATGCAGATATCTGCATTGAAATCATTGCCCCACAATGCACGCCAAAACGAGAGAAAGTGGGAATGGACAACTTTCCTTGCAAGTCTGTTCAGCGTCGAGGAACCCCCTTGGAAAACCTGATGCCACGGACATCGATAATTTATCTATTCATCTGTCTATACGGATTTCAGCAATCGCTTGTTATACGCAGCCGCAATTATTCTAACTTTCGAATGTTCCCTACATTTTCGCAAAGTCATCCACATCATTATCACTTCACGAAGAAATATTTTTCAGAAGAAATGCATCAGCAGATTGATTCGATAAGGACAGCAGCTTGATCGCATACTCAGCCAAGAAAATCAAACAAAAGGGAGCTTTCGTTCCATGTTTCTCTTAACCACTCTGAGAGGAAAACCCGCCGCCAGGGTATTCATTGCAGATTTTAAAACCTATTTTTGGCGACAAGTGTTCGGTGTTTCTAATGAAGATCTTTAACCGAACAGTTATATGTGTAGCGGGAACTGCACAGAGCTGAAAGTCAAGATAATTTCATTTCCTTCGTCATTGAGAAAATCAGATTTTTTCACCTCTAGAGAAACACAGAAAAATTTTTGATAAGCTAATTATGTATTAACAAAATATTGCCTTTCTTGCTCAAAAATTAGGTATTTTCATTGGAGTATTCATCACGCAAACAAAAATTTAAAAAAAAAATGCTGTTTGTAGACATGCAAATTCATGGTTTTTCCTAGAATGAAACTTGTATCAGTTAACATATAGCCGAATCGTATCTTAAATTAAAGACATCTAGCGCAAATACTTTTGATTTTGTTATGTTGTTATTTTCTTAATATTGTTACGAACTTCGCTTTTCTCAATACATCCGTATCACTACATTGTGGATATTATTTCCAAGAGAAATGCACTTCAAAATTCTTTTAACTTCAATTATATTCCTTAAATCTAGGATTATTTACAATTTATTTTTGGCAATACTTTCGACTGCTCAACTCAAATACTCTTTCTCGTACGACTCAATGTTCTTGTCCGACTTAAGTGTTCTCGTGTGACTGACTCTGCTTTCCGCAAATAGTCTACATACATTTTTACAAGCACGCCGCTACTCTTTTTCGTCGGACGGCAGCTGCATGGCGAAACATTGCGAAAAAAATAAACAAAAAGTTATTTCCTAATCTGTTAGCTTAATTTCCGTATCTAAAGCATAATTATAATGAATAAGTAAATTATTATATATATTAACATTACGGACGTTTCTTATATACCTATCTTTACGGATGCACGTTAATTTGACGCATGAACGAATACATACAACAACACTTAGAAAGCAATGTAGTTATACACTATAAGCAAAAAAAAAAAAAAAAAAAATGATACATACATATTTATGGAAAATTTTTATTATTCAATGATTTTATTATACATTATTTTAATATTCTACATTCATTTCGTTCATTTTTTTTCACAAATACTCAATTTTGTTTGTACACCTTCCGCAAACAAACTTTTCACATATTTTAAAGGTGTTATTGCATCTTTTACTCTCTCTTGCGTTTTTCCAAAGTACTTGGTGACGTGTGATTATAATCTACCTTTTTGTATTTTTTCATTTCTCCCTCTGCATATTCTTTGGTCAAAAGAAGTAGAAAATCCTTTCTGGATAATTCTGACCCAGTACACCCTGTGTATAAGATCCATGCTTTTATTGCCGCTAAATCTAAAATGTTGAAGAACACCTGGAAAGGTTATCGAAAAGATGCTTTGGTGATATATTTACGAGTCATCTGGTCTACTACGTCGACTCCAAATTTTGTCTCCTTGTAATATGCTATTGTTTCTGCGCTATGTTTTTCATTGTCTTTTATTGTTACAGAAGTATACTTAGTACTTAGTAGCAGCACCTTCAGATTTGACTGACTTTTATATGGTATGCATTTCTCAATTTATAATATTCTGAAGAATACAACTCCATTTTATCTTTCTTGATTTTTGCTGGCTTTGCTAGCTGATTTTTTTTTCAACTAATTTTTCAGCTAGAGGGATGGTGAAAAAATTATCTATCGAATAGTTCCAGCTAAACTAATTCTTTTTGCAACTAATTTTTCAGCTAGAGGAATACTGGTGAAAAAATTATCTATGGTTATGTTTGTGCCTTGATGAAGATAAGGTTCAGCTAACTTTAAAATTACAAATTCGTCCAAGGCTGTTGAAGTTCGCGTTTCATCCTTGCCCTAGTAAGGGAACCCATTTATAACGTATCTACCACCAACCAAAATTTTATGCCAAATTTGTGCGGCTTATTTGGCATATATTGCATGAAGTTGCAGCGGGCTTTAGTAGGGAACAGTTTCTCGCCTATTCAAATATTCTCGTGATGTTTATAACACCATTCATATCACAAACTTGTCGATGCGTAAACGTTTAGATCGTTCCGTTTTTTTTTTATAAAATCGGACGAATCGAAGAATTTGCATGAATTCATCTCTGGACATTGCATTAGAAGAAAAAGCTGGTCCCCAATCCATTGGATCACAAATAAAAAGCATTTAGCGAATTTGCTTTATACACTCTCCTAGCGCACAAAATTCCAATAAACTCAAATAACTTCGTGGTTGAAATCTTCCAATCAAAACACGGCGTGCTTCTTCTTCGGTACAACTCTTTATATGTTCTATCATGTTTTGGTTGTACCCAAATGAAAAGCACTGCTTACGTTACCTTCCATCACATTTCGTTTTGCGTAGTCAGCGATGTATTTGAAGATTTTGTGGGTAGGGTATCGACAACTATATCCGCCCACTTCCAAGTTGTTCTATCGACCGCTATTTCTGTATCACAGAATGCATTGGAATTTTTGGACGATCGCGTAGTACTTGTCTATTTCTCAGATTCAGCATCGGATAGGATACGCATCATTTTCCTTTCGCTGTCTGTTAATTCCTTTCCTTGCATATTTTCATCAGATTCCAAAATCTCAATTTCCTTCTCATTTTGAATCACTTTGTTCTCATCATCTTCAGAGTCAGAACACTCCTCACAAATACTGACTATGTTTTACAAAATTTTATTTCCTCTTCTAGGCATATTTAGATGATAAAGGAGGGCTTTTTGTCAAAATAGTTTAAAATTGAGGTTCACAGTAATATTACTAATTCAAAAAATATTGTAGCATTTTATTTTGCAATACTCAAACAAAGCAGCTAAAACCTTCAAAATCTTTCTGTACTGTAGCTTCAATTGACATTCTGCGTTTCGTTTTTTCTACTGTTGCTTATTGCTTGTTTCATTTGAGATAACAATTTTGGATAACGGAGATAACGGATCGAAGTTTGCCGATACATTTCTATTTATTATTGTTGTAATGTTTGCGTGGGTGGAACTAATTTAGTAAAAATTTTGTCTACATTACGAACGCGTCAAATTGACGCATATCCGTAGAGATAAGTATACCACGTAGAGAATTTCAATATTTCAACACTTTTGAAGGAAAGAGAGTGCAATATATATTTACATCGTTCAATGGATAAAAGTCAGTACAAGAGATAAAATAAAACACCAAATAGTTTTTATAATTTTCCTTAAAAAAATCGAAATACGTCCAAATGACGCGTCCCACACCCCTAGTGTTAAAAACTACTTCTAACTTACACATTTTGGATTGTTTTCATTTTCCCGAATAGCATGCCCTAACTCGGCATACTGTCTGGCAAAGAATTACGATTCTTTATGCGAATGCGCTCGCAAGGTAAACTGAAAGTAGAGCAATATTTGCGTTTCTAGTAGCCATCGTGCTTAGCTGGGAAGAAAAGAAACAACATACAACAACATGCAGTTAAATGGATTGGGAGTAGATTGCAAAGTAAGTCATCAGGATGTTGACGCTTATGCTGATATAGCGAAAGAACAGATGGAAAGGTGTGTTTTGGAGTATACTATATAAAGGAATATCTTGCAAAAATACGCAGCGATGAGAGAGACTCGCGCCTTGTATAAATCATTACAACTTGAGTTTCATTATAAATGTGAGTAAAAAAAAGCAAAAGCATTTGGAACCAAGAAGAAGTGTTTCGAGTCGAATCGTACAGAGATAAGTTGTCCTAAGATTACACTCTTCAAGTCGAAATAAACTTAGAAAACAGCCGGACAGAAAGCAACGTGTCAGTGTGGCAATGTACAAAGCCATTTGTTAAAATGTTAACATAAATTTGATCAATCCAAGCACGTAAATTTGAATTGACACTAATTTTCGCACTTTATGTTTTTTACTTTATCTTCTAAGCATTTGAAGGAAAACGCGAAATTAAACAAGCAGATTAAGCAATGATTTTTAATCGACTGACAGTGACGTCAGAATTTTATTAGGTATTTACAGAGTAACTAAATGATTTTTTCCCGTGGGAAATAAGGAAATTATGCCTAGATTAACAAAAAATAATTATCCTTGCAGTTCGTTTATTTGCTGGCATAAATATATACAATGTTAAGTATGTACTAAAAAATCAACATAATTACTTAAGTTAAAGACGATTGCTGCCCAATGCAAGGAGATCGATTGTTATAAGTGTATGTACTCAGTTATTTATTTATTTATTTATTTACAAATGAATCTCAACTGAAATAAATCATGAGCCGAATTCTATTCACTCTTAGAAGTAAATCTTATACCAATTATTATTAAAAACTAGTATAAAGTATATAGGCAGAAGTAAAGAAAAAAAAAGAAGTAATAATTAAATAATAATTCATGTATAAATAAATAAAGGAAAAAAAAGAAAAAAGAAAAAAGCATGTACACAACTAGCACGGAGGATCACCCACAACCAGTACAGAACCAAATTGCAAGTGATGGCTAAGCCATCGCAAACATGCAAAAGCTTGGCAACCGATACACTAAACAACGCCAATTAATTTTGGAATGATAATGAGATGTTAAGGTTAAAAGTTAGTTTAAATGCGACATAAACAAATCGCGGGAATTACGGAAAGTTGTTTTGATAGACTTTAAAGAATCCGATGTTGAGACTAAGTGATAGACATTATTTACGTTTCTCAAGTGCCGGTAAGCATAACCGAAGCAACCCATTTTAATAAGGAAGAAGAGAGACAAGTAGGTTCCATCCCAAATTGGTAAGGTGAAACAGCAAGAATTGATTTTGAACGGATCTACATAATACCTATAAAAAGGAGACACACAACAAAGGCATGCTCAAGTATTGGTCCAACTAAGCACATGTACAGCTTTTTTGTAATGTAAGGATCCTTAAGCTCTTTCGACCACCTCTTAATAAAACCTAGCGCAGACCTAACTTCACTTAGCTCCACGTGCAAATTGAAACGTAATGGTTGGTCGAATAGAACCCTTAAATCGATGAACGAATCTATATATTCCAACTTGTGTGAATTAATGAAATGCTTAGTACTGAATGACTTCCTCCTTGAGAAAGTTTCTTGCATTTTTTAAATTTAATTTCATAAAATTTAACAAATATCATATACCCAAAATATTTAAGCCAATTTAAAGTTGATACGATGGCGATTCCAAGGACAAGGAAGGGAACAGTTTAACATCGTCAGCCTACATTTAGATATGGCTGGATTTAATCACCAAAGGGACATCGTTAATGTGTAGAATAAATAAAAGGGCTGGCTTGAGGGGCGGCAGATATGACGGGAAATTCATCCAAGGTGATCAAGTTAAACAGAACCTGAGTGTTCTGTTTTGTAGATAAGTGTTTATCCATTTCACTAAATAGAAAGGGGAACCAGAAATCTGGAGTTTGAGGATTAATAAATTACGGTTAACTAAGTCAACCGCTTTACTAAAATGAGTATATACGACATACGTGCGGGAACCACTAGAAAAAGCCTTGAAAACATGGCAAGTAAACTCTAAGATATTCGTAACAGTGGATCTCCTTTTCCGAAAGCCATGCTGGAATGGAGAAATATAAGATTTGATAGCAAAACCTAAACGCTAAGTAACAATTCGCTCAAACAATTTAGGTAAGACACTCAACTTGGTGATGTCTCTATAGTTCAGAACGTGATGTCTTTTTCCATATTTGTGAAGCGAAATAAGAAAACTACACAAAGGGAAAATACATGATTCCAAGGACTGATTAAAAATTATTGAAATAAAACCGCATAGCTCGCCAGAGAGTGAGTTGAGTATAAATGATGATATCAGGCCCAGGCGCACAAGTATTTTTTAGAGGCCTGAAACCATATAAAACGTCACCTTCTGAAATTACCAAGTTAGTTATCGAATATGGATAGTTAACATTTAAATCGGAATCAGCATTTGAATCATTTCGTCTGAAGTATTCAGGAAAAAGATTTGAGGTTTCAATATCATTAAAGGACTCAAAGCCATTGGAAGGAACAAGCGAGGGATATATGGAGATTTTTCTTTTGCACTTGGCAAATTTAAAAGAATATTTACGACTAACAAGCAGTGAGGATTTTATCACTACTAAAGGTATTTGTAATAACATTGGTGGTTGAGGTAACAAAATATATGACTTGCCGCAAAATAAGCAAAATAGTCGTAAGCAGAACCACTTTTTATAAATATTTGGAAAAATTCGTTCTTCCTATTTTTATAATATTTAATTGTCTTGTTAAACCATAGCCGCTACTTGCTTCGAGACCGAGGTGCTTGATCGGAAGGCACGCATAAATAGCTATGTTTAGTACATTATAGAACGATGACTGTAAGGTTTCCATATTTCCAGTACAACAATCAAACAGAATGTGTGAAAGATGAGATTTAAGCTGTAAGATATCGACTTTATTAAAATCATAATGTTTATTTGCGGAAGTTGGATTTGACGCATTCTGCCTGTAATAAAAGGAAATACAAATTTATGGATGATACGGATCCGCAGGCAAAGTAAAAGGTGGACATCGATTTAGAACTATCTCGGGTAAATTGGCGAAGCAAAGATCTAGCAGTCTGTCATTACAATTAGGAGTACCGTTGTATTGAAGTAAATTACGATTAAATGATTCATTGAAAAGCACAATAGCTCTATCAGATGTTGAAGTGAAGGCAATACAGCCAGAATGATCACTATATAACACCAAGAGACTTGTGACATATTGAAGTCCACAACTCTATAACTACATCAGTAGGTTTAGACTTGTCGGCCACGTCACACATGACGGTAACACGTTTCCGCATGATATCCGCATTTGGGGGAATATAAGAGCAACTTACATATAACTATTTACTGCCAATTTTCGCCCGAATGGCAATAAATTTAACGTCGGTCGGAGTAGGAAATTCAAATAAATAGGACGGGACTGCAGCAGATGTGGCAATTAAAACACAACCATCGATGCGATCCAATCGATCCTTTTTGAAAACGTGGAACTCAGGCTTTAACCAGGTTTCAGCGGGCAGCAAACAGAAAAACTCCGCGCTCACTGAATTTAGGAAAGTAGAGCGAATTTGAGTTTAAGCCCCCAACATTTTGCTAAACGAAATTTACTGGGCCTAAGGAAACATTTAGTTTTCTGAAGATGAAAGAACTACCAAATTAGTATTACAGGATCGATCCCGAGGAATGAATTCCTCAGTTAAGAATCCGACTTGCCATAATGGTTTGTATAACAAAATTACCATGATTTAGTCGGAACTAGCACTTTAAAAGACAGGATAACTCTCTGTTGGGATGGAGTCAATTTAAATATGCTAACACGCTTCAAATTGACGGACGGACAGCAATGAAATGAACTAGCGTACATATTGCATAGTTGCTCATTTATCATCAAATATTGCATAAACTCTTATATATGCAGATAATGTTCTTAACACCACAATTTTTATTTATTTCAATGCTATAAAATTGCATTCAATTTATTATATTAGTACAGTGATCCTAAGTGAGCAATAAGAAAAGATAAGATATTCCTACGACTAATAAACACAACAGACGGCAACAAATTGAAGATTTAAAGCACAAGTGGTGGTCGATAAATACATCAACAAGGAAAGTTCACAAATTTCTCACAATTAGTTTTAGCAATAAAGAAATGGCAGTTTAGATGCATCAAGTAAAAGCTTATTCAAAGATTATGAGAAAACGGAACAACAAATTTATATATTGGTGATCTCAGAGCAATTTCCCCAAGAAGGCATATTTAGGGCTGAGCAATTTTATGCGATGAAAGTAATTGTTATAGAGGAACATAGTGCCAGTCGTGCTGTGATTAATCAGCAACCGTCGACAAATAGCGTAACAAACGAGATGCCGGCGCCAATGAACCATCAAGGCTGACTTCTTTCATAGAACCATTTAGTCAAAATCACTCAACAATTAATGCGATTCACAAAAAAAAAACACCACACATCCATTGCTAACACAGCACAATATTGTCTAAAATCATACAAATTCTTAGTGACTGCTAATATTCCGATACGGGATATACAGGAAAAATTACAATTTTGTACAGTGCATCGCAAACCACACTTAACAGCAATTACAGCATTTCTGGAAGAGAGAAAATATTTCGAAGATAAAAGTGCCTTTAAAAATCGAAGACTAACTGGCTAATATTATTGGCGAGACAAGGTGTAATTTAAATGGTCGTTGTTTGTTGTGTGTTAGACTGCCAACCAAGAAAGATAGGGTTAATTTATGTGAATCCAGAACCGTTGCTTTAAGAAGACTACAAGCTATGAAAAATCGATTGAAAGGACACATTTCTCTTAGAAAATACAAAAACTTTATACAAAATGATGTTTACGAGGCACATATGGAATCAGTCTCAAATAATGCAGACGCGGATTCTGCCAAATTATATTGTTGGAAATGTATCAGGTACAAGAACTAAAGTTCGGGAATTTTTGATGCATCCGCCAAAGCAAACCAAATGGACTTTGACTAAACGAAAATTTGTAGGTTGGTGCAACAATGTTAATTTATATGACATGCATCCAAAATTTCGTAAATATCAAATTGGTTTCATTAGCAATATTGAAAAAATTTATAAGCAGATCTCGGTACATTGCGATGGACACATCAAAATAAACCTCAGAATACGAGCGAAGTAAAGTAATCCACTCCACCTGGAAAGCACCTTTTCTGGCGACGAGAACACTACAATAAATGGCTGCAGACTGCAGTACATCATCCTCCAGGTTTCTAAAAACGAAAGCCTAACCACGCAAAGCAATTTCGTTAAAGAGGATGGAAAGTACGCAAATAAAAATGGTTGGAAATCTGCCGTTTCATTGTATAAGTCTGCAAAAAAAGGTACAACTAAAAACGTACAACAAAACGGACAATTCAGAATTAACTTTTTTTTTGCTGTATATGAGTTTCGCAGCACACGTCTTCTCTTCATAAAATTAAACGACAAATAACATTAAGTAAGTAAGATGGCGGCATATCATCAACATGGATTGTTTGTTGATGAATTTCGTTGATAACTATCCATTCTCAAAGCAACGGGGATTGGTGATGTGCTATAAATTTCACTGGGTTTTGGAAACATGCCTTTCACTTTTTTTGGAGGTAACATATTTGAGTACAATAGTTTTCTAATTGCGCTTGCTTAAGTAGCAAACGTTCTACACTTAAAAGTTCTTCTTCCATTAGTTCCTCTTTTTGGAAAAATTTTCTTTGACAGTTCTCTGTAAAGCGAAGAAAATGAGCAGGAGTTCGTAAGATGTGGGTCCATTTTGAAAATTGCCTTTTCTTTACTAAGACGAGTAATCGTGAGCATATGGTAACTTGTCTTATGAGGAGTTGTCTAATAGCAAATTTCACTGCTAGACCAGTCATATTCTGGTAGACTAAGAAATTCTGGACCCTTGAACCGTCTATTAGAACTAGAAATCTGAGGAGTTGGAATCCAATTCGTAGCTGCATCTCCCACATTTTGTTTCGTAGGAAAACATCACCAATCATGTGTGGAACTTAATTCTAAAATTTCTATAATGCGGAATGCTATAAATTGATTACATGAACAGAATTTATCCAACTTAAGACCGTTTTGGAATGTAACGAGAACATTTTTTTTAATTTTTATAGTGCGGTTTTCATCAATATATTTTCCTAAGCGGGCACTAACAAACGCAGCCATTAGTTCAAAGCGAGGAATTGAGGTAATTTTAATTGGAGCTACTCTGCCACTAGACTTTCTGAACTTTCGTCACCCCAAACTGCTACTTCGCCGTACCTCTTGCAATAAAACTTTAACATACATTATGATGTTACCAATTACTCTGTATACTGACATTACGAAACGAAGTATTTCGCGTTTAGCTGGCTCTCTTCTACAGGAAAAGGTATCGTTTTCTTGTAACCACGAGTACAGTTTATAAGTTATGACGTCTTCTTCAGGTTTCCAGAAAACACCGAGAACCTTTCCAAATTGTTTCTTCTTGTTATGATTTAAGCATTTTTGATTTTCTAAGCAGCGGTCGGGAATAGCGCTTAATAAGTCCTTACTGTTGGAGATTCAATTTGGAATATTGAATCTACCTTGGCGGGGGATATATTTTATAACTTTTATCAGATTTATAGCTTTCTGCGGTATGTCAAAAGAAGTGAAGAAGTCGTTAACACAATGACTACGTTTTCTCGCCCTAATAGCCGCAAGAAATTGTTCTGCAAAGTTTTCTGCATTTATATTTTCAGTATATTGTCAGATACTAGGAGCACATGTACCTCCAAAAATCATTATATCCGTTACGTACAGTCGAGATTACTCATTCTGTTTATAATCACGCCATTAAAAATATTGGCATTGTAGTAACGTTTATAGGTTTAGGTTTTTTATTTGTCTCTGAAATTTGTATGGTTAATTCTTTTCAACTATTTTTGCACGTTGCTACATTTCCTGTCCACCTTAGGCACAAAGCCGTTCCTGTTAATTCCAAATATTGCATCAGATTAAATTCACGAATGAACCTTCGTCAATTAAAGCATATGTATTCCAAATACTCTTCTTGGAATTATTTTAAATATAGTTGGATTTATTACATGGCTATGGGTGTGAATAACTTCCATAATATCTCGATTTGAAGCGTTTGCATTATTTTCAGCAATATTATTGTTTTCTTTGGCTGCCTTCGAATGGCGATGCGACGAAGAATGATGAAAATGTTCACGTCCCTCTACACTTCATTTCACTTCTTTCTTATAATCACAACCATGTTTACACAGGCAGTATTTACGTAGCTTGTGTTTTCTTACAATATTCCATCTTCACGGTTTAAAGAAATGTTTCTTATAGTTTGCAATTGTTTTGCATGTATTCTCATTACAGACAAAGCGTTTACGATTTTCAACATGAGTATGGATAAACTTTCTTGCCTTTGCGACTTTTGTTAGAAAATGTGTTTTGCTTTTGTTATTATTAACAGTTGGAGAGCTAGTAGGAATGCGTACATTGAATATCTAATGGGCAAATTCATATATGTCAAGTTTTCTATTTTGATTAATTAGGTACATTCCTTGGATGCTCCATTGTAACTGGTATGATGAATGTAGTTTTTACAGCAATTCCTGAAGCAGTAGAGAATTATTAATTTCGTCGATTAAATTGAATGCTTCGATTGTTACACTCTTAAAATTAATAAGTAAATATTAGTACTAAGCGGTGTCGCCATTGTGTGATTTTTAATTGAGTTTAATCTTTGCCGGTTGGCCATACGACTTTAGTGCTGAACCCATCCAAGAAACATTTAATGGATGAATTAAGAAATGCTACACACAGGCTGCAGACATCTAGCAATTTAAATTTGTCAATGCTTTAAAGACAGATTCATTCCAAAGCTGCAGTCGTCAATTCCAAGCCGCTACTGATGGTCAATTCTGGAGAAAATGTTGATTTTGCAGGTGGTTTTCACGACATTGGGGCAGTTTTTTCTTGAGTCTTCACCAGTATTGAAATTATATATATTAATGTTACTTGTGCTCTTGTATGAGATTAGAGAATTACCTGTCGACAACTCCGCTGTTTCTGCAATTAATAGACGTTGATATTACGGGAAATATTCATGGGCCGTTGCCAAAAAATTGTAAGTAGACACACAAACAGTTTAGCTTTACCAACACAATATTTTAGAAATCCAAAATTTTAAACTTTTTTTCGCATGTGTTAAGCAGTTGTCAATCAAGGAGAAATTTTAGGTCACGAATTGTCGAAATATTTAATTGGGATTTTTAATCCAAAACATAGAAAATATTAAAAGTCTTCGACAGATGTTTTTGGAAAATGATTTTAGATCACGTTACATTTTTGTAGAGCTCGTTTCGAATTCCTACCGCTACGCAAACGAACAAAGAACCAAAATAAATAAAATTTTAAATTTATATAAAATATGCCACCGAAAATGTTTTGAAATCTACTAATTTATTTTACGCACATTTAATTTTAAACTCCATTTTGTTTATAATTTTGCAAGGACTTATATTTTATTTTATAACTACAGAGAACTTTTTTCGAGCTCTATTACACCAAGAGTAAACCGCAAAAGAAGTACTTGGGTTTCGCCAATTCTTCGGCTTTTTAAAATGTCACCTTACTAAGTATAGTCCACTGGTAACTTAGCAGATCGATAATGCTTTCAAATTACCCTTCGGCAGTTTAAACCAATGGAACTATGTTAATTGAAATCGCAAAAATTTCTATTTCATTACCTTGCTGGAAATATTTTTCCGACGCGGTTTCATGGAATGCGTATATTTAAAGCTGTAAGCATCTTCCGTCTAAGAAACGATACATGGGATTACTCTGTCCAACTGATGCGGGGCATTTTGTGTCATTTCTGGTCCTGACCATATAAAAGCCGCTGGCCGTTCATTAATTTGGCGGCCGATCGGAGACTTGCCTACGATATTTGAGATGGCGGTAAAAGGCAAGTCGACTACCTCCCCTTATGACAAAAATAATTTACAAATTATTTCTGCTGGACAACGAAACGAAAGCAATCTAGGAGTACGCTAGGCGTAGAACAAAATGAGATATAAAGAGACAAGAGAGCCAATTGGGTTAACCGAAGCCTCTCTTAATGGGGAGGCAGAGTCAGTAGGAAGATAGGTTGGCGAGTTATTTAGTGGACTGAGACTTTAGTGGACGGCGCAATGTCCGGAGAAACGCGAAAAGCTCTGTTACGGCGTTCAGTAAGAGAGCCAACTGGGTTACCAGAAAGGTCTGAATCTTAATGAAGACGCTTTAAAAGCTGTGAGCACTTCGTTGTACTATAATGGGTATTTTCGTATCAGCTGGCACTTTCAATAGAAAGTGCGCTACTAAAAAATAAACAGCCAACCCGGATTTGCTTCAATATTTACAAACTAATTCTCTGTCATTGTTTAATAAAACTGAAGGCTTAGCAAAATATAAACACTATTGTCTATATTTAGACACTTTTCTCATTTTTCGGACAGGATATTATATACACGTTGAAGGGATTATTACCTTTTTCACAAACGTAGGTGGTTGAATGAGTTAGCAGTCGTATGCTTGTCATTATGCGCGTCATCGGAAAATTCCGATCGACCATAACGTTCATATCAAAAGCAGATTGTGGAATTACAAGAGACAGCACCAGCTTTAAACAGACTTAACATAATATGAAATATTATCAAATTAAAAAAAAAAGGTTTAAATAAAAAACAAGTAAAAACGTTATAGTCGACGACTATGTAATGTATTTGTTTGATCTACTTCTCAAGGAAGTGAGATTGCTGATGTCCTAGCCGACCATGAACCTGTCGCATGTTCCGGCCTGGCTCATCGGGTGGGAAACTTAATCAGGTTCATGATAGATTCTTTTTTCTTACTAATATGTTATTAATTTAATCTACATGCTTACCGTGAATTTGAAAAAAAAACTATACGGAAGTAACTAAAATAGGGGAAAAAAAAATCATATTGGTGCTCTACCCATCTTGCTTATCCCTCGCCTCCCCCCAAGGAAGTCTCACCAGTTTTCGTGCGTTTCAGTGATAATACATATTTTATTTATATTTTTTTTTTTCTTTAAAAAAAAGGAAAATTAGGTAAAATCACAACAAAAAGGGAAGAAAAGAAAAAAAAAAAAAAAAAATCGTATTTATCTAAGAATAGATATAAAATTACAAGAATTTCTTTTCTCTCTTTTTCTTTATATCAAAAAAAAAATCATGACATTTGTTTTCAATGGTTATGTATAATAATAATAAAGTTTGCTTACCCAAATTCAGGAACGTCGATGCGCACCGCCGCCGTTACAATATTTATCTTTTACAATCAACATCAGATTTTATTAGAATTAAAATTTTAGGTTTAATAATCGTGGAAGCAACTCAAAAAAAAGAAATAATGCAACAAAAAAAAAAATGACGGAAAGCGATGTAAAAAAAAAAAAAAAATCGAATTTGACTGGTCCCGCTGTACTGATCTGGACCTTTTCTCTGGAATTTCCTCCTTCACAATAAAACCACACTCAACAAGGAATAAATCAAAGAGCGGAACGCCAATTACTCTTTCCTTATTTTTTTTTTCTCACAATGTCTCGATCGTCCTTAATTTTTTTTTTTTTTTATATATTATTTTTTTTTTTTTTTTATTTTGAATTTTTAAGTGTTACTTTTTCAATATTTAATCTTGAGCTTTCAACTATCATTGACAGCCTGGTTTTTTGGCTTTAGGAGTAACACTTAGTTTTGCAATTTCATTAACACTAATATTGAGTTCTTATTTGCGGTTGTGAAAACGTGCCGCCACAACCCAATAATAATGGACGAATCTTGAATATGCAACCTATGTTGTCTTAGGGAAAAAATTTCGGCTTAACTTTTAGAAGTCCCTAGATTTGTATGCAAAGTTAGTCAATCTTTACACATATGAGGTTTTGACGATAAGTTAAATACGTTGATCACAATGAATAGGTCACCAAAGCACTTTTTTTTTCTCCTTTTGCATCATAAACACGGAAACAGGTTTTGTAATTAATAAAAATGAGAGTATTTCAAATGTTTGTCTAATACTCTATTTTTTTTTTTTTTTTTTTTTTTTGAAAATATTTTGCCTTGTGTAACGATAAATAATCCAAAATCTTCCTTTTCACTAATTTACTTTTAAGACCAAAATTCCAACTCCCGAAAAAAATCTTTTTCCTCCCCTTTTATACCTTTTTTTTTTCTCTTGACAAAAAAAAACTTTTTATTTATTTAAAATTTTTTCCCAATTTTTTTTTTTTTTTTTTTTTATTGTACATATATATATTACAACTATTGAATACTCTACCAATTTGTTTTGTACAATTTTTCAATAACTAGGAAAATGGCTCTTACCCGATGGGTATTAAAGGGTTTGTTTATCGTAAGTGTTTCAAATTGAATACACTCTATACCAAAAGTGTTGTAGAGTATACCACCACAC
Organism: Glossina pallidipes; assembly: GCA_000688715.1. Classification (NCBI taxonomy): domain Eukaryota; kingdom Metazoa; phylum Arthropoda; class Insecta; order Diptera; family Glossinidae; genus Glossina; species Glossina pallidipes. The sequence goes on from KK499892.1 coordinate 575,573, forward strand.
CTATGTAATAGTAAAGAAGCTTCTAGGAAACAATTGACGATTCAAATAACTAGTACCCAGGATATTATTAAGAAATACTATAACGGACTAAGTGGAGGGTGGCTTGGCATCACATAAACTGAAGAAAAGATTGAGCAATATTTCTAGTCAATACGATGACAAAATTTTGCAGGCGAATATATTCACAGTCACACATTTAAATTCAGATAAAGAGAGGAATTGAGAACTCACAATCTTTCAAGTTTGCACAATCTTTGAGACTAATAAGACTGGAAGAATCCTTTTGAAAAATGACCATTAGAAAGATTGGGATGAACACATATAATTCTTTTTAATGGCATACAAGTCAGCAGTGCACTATTCTACGGCTTTATTGGTGCCAATAATCATATTCGAGTCTAACCTGAGCAAATGGCGAAGGACAAAATAAAAGCTTGATACGACATGCGAGCCAATCCTAAGGGATCTGATGAGAGGGAAATGATGTTTCTCTGTAACCTCTTCCGTAAAAGACGATTCTCACCAAAACTATTGTCTAGCAGACAATGACTATTCAAAGAGAGAAGTAAGAAAAAAGGATTGAAGCTTTGTTTTAAAATTAAGTTCCAGTAAATAATTTTCTATAAATAAGCTGCTCAAAATTTGCAAACTCTCCGTTGTATGTACCAAATCTAGAGAACATGAGAATAAAAAGATGAATACACTGTATCAACAATGTAATTTTTTCCAAAATGTAGTTTTTTTAGAGGAGACACCCTTAAATTGCATAGAGCAGTTCTGAAAATTAGGAAGAATCTTATTGGAAGCATTGCATAAAAGTTAGGCTTAGAAAATTTCAGTGTAAATTGATGTATAATATGCGAAGAAAAAATTATATCCAGTATCTCATCAACGTGTCCATAAATGAATAAAACAATGCGTAGGTCTGTGCTAGAGCTTGTTATTAGCTCTATGTTGAATACGTTTTTGTAATAAAATATAAAAGAAGGGCCGGTGTTCGTAGCAAACTATAATAAACATAGAGGAAGAGATTTCTTAATAAGCAACTTTCTTTATTAATAATCTTTTCTCTAACTAATAAAAGTGCCAACGGTGAACTGTATGGCTAATTGTTCTCTTCGACTTAACGCGAAAGTCGCAAAATAATGGAAAGATTTCCTATCCTCTGAATAGAGGTATAATGACAAATGAGCATTTCTATAGGACACACATACATACACACAAAGAGAGGGAAAGACAAATAAAACATTTATTTAACCATCAGCTAGAAAAGCTTCTAGAGATGCTAACATTATTAGCAAAACTTACCAAACATTAGCACAGTCTTTGTCACGCTCTGCATAGAATTTCTAGAATTCCAGTAGAATTGGTTCAACTCTATATAGCTTTGTTTTAGTTTTGTGTGTACATGGAGTTTGTAAGCGATTCGAAGATTTTGGTTTATGGTTAAAAACAATCATTCCAATTGTAAACGAAAGGAATTGAAAGAATACAGGGAAAAAAAGTAGATAGACTTAGAAAATAGGTCAAAAACAAAATACAATATACATTGAAACAAATAATTTATTTGGTGAACTTTATTCTTTTTTATTAAAATAATTTATTGTTTTTAAAGAATTTTTATTCACTTGCTTATATCTTATTTTAAAAGTAACGAAATCATATTTTGTGAAAATGGAGCCAAGTTAGGAATAAATTCTATAGCATTTCTGTCGAATGCTTTTCCTCATTCTATATAGAGCGCGAAAAATCAGTACTAAAAAAGCATATAGTTAATGAAAATGGTATCAGATGTTTTGTACGGGGTATACGGCATCGCTAACTGCATATTTTCCACACCTACTTGGCAACTCGTGGATATTCCATCCGTAGAAAAGTAAGATCAAAACAAATAAATTAAAAATATTCAAAGCTTTTGATAGGTTAATGTTAAGCATGATGGGAAATGATTAATAATTGGTAATTAGATGTATTCATATCGCATAATGTGGCCGTCAGGAAGACAAACGCCATGTTAGCGCCATCAGAGTTTCGTTGGCGAGGCCTGCCTGGAACAATAGTCTTCAGAAAGGTTTCCACCCGTACCATTCAAAAATTTCTATTTTAAACTCGGCAGCAAAGACTGCCTAAAATCTAACCAAAGTCGATGTTCGGTATCAGTAGAATCGACCTTGTCTATAATAGTCGAAGAAAAGAAACACAGCGAAGAAATACTCTAGTCCAGGCATCAGGAAAAATACTCTTCTACTTAAAATTTTTTTTTTCCTTTTTTGAGATTAACTGAACTAAGTCAATGATTGAAGGAAAGAATTTTCCGCTTTTGCAGGTTAGAAAAAAAAGGGACCACAGGGACCAAAAGGGACCAAAAGGGGTCACCAATGATGACAGCCAGTCAGCCTTTAATACTTGTGAAGTTTTCTTTACTTAAATAACTATTTATTATAAATTTTATTGCGAGATTAGTTTTTACCGCGGTGATAAGTGAGCAAGAATGTCTTTAAGTAGAATAACCATCAGTTTACTCTTTAAGAAGCATTGTCAGTTTTACAGCTCACCTATCCTATATGTGGCGAGGTATGAACGTGTGCATTTACAAGCACAACTTATTTAGAAGTGGAATGACGCAGTCTATCAAGTAGCGTACGACGTGTTCAACGACAATGCTCGGGTAGAGAAAACTCAGAACCCTTCACCTCTGATCTGGCTACAATTTTCACAGTATCTTTAAATCGCTGATTATGTAGTTATATAAGACGCCACGTGGACTTCGGGACAATTGGTGTATGCATCAAACAACAATAAAAACTAACAACATTTAAGCAGGACGACAAAGTCTAAGTGAGCACGTTCAATAGAGCTCTTGCTTGGTCCCAGCAATATGTATATGTATTAGAGCGGCATCGTCGCCATTTTAGGCAAATTTTTTCCTATTTTCGATTTCAGAATCTTTTCAGCAACATTAACTTCTAATCAACTAGTTCATGCGTGTCGCCGCAAAATCTACTGTACGTAATTCTTGTAAAACTTGTAATCGCACCAGGTATTAATGCAAGTAAGGAATGGCGATTATTTGAATATTCAACGTTTGAATTGGCAAATTGTCAACGGCAAAATATCGAGCATAGTGTTTGCCTTTTTGCGGCAAACTAAAAAAAAAGCAAACTTTATGTGAAAAGAGAAACAAAAAATTTTATTCAAAAAGAAAATCAAAAACAAAAAGCATCAACTAATTGTATACCTCGGTGCGATTGTATTAATGTTGATTTCTCTTTTAAAGAAAGATAATTGATAGTTATTAACCATGAAATAAATAAAGGGGCAAATGTGACTTCCGACGAGTTGCTAATGTTAACAGAGTTGAAAGAAAGCGACGATTGTGACAAAAGTAGACGTAAATAGCTTATAACTAGAGGCGTCATTTTACTCGATGTTGTTTTCCGAACGCATTTTGTTACAATATATTCGTATATGAACTAAGTACTTTTTACACGGTTACTATGACAATTAACACTAAAACCTTAGGAATTCCTGCAATACATTTGTCAACATACACTCACCAACAGGTTCATCCTCAATTTGTTTTTTTCAATGTATTTACGAACATTTAGGATTTGTTAAGTTTGGAAACCATATCTTGTGAAACATTCCACCAAAATTTTCCATTGTAGCTCTCAAATTTAATCAATGCCACTGAAACTGTACGATAATTTTATCTCTTTCCTTTTCACATGTTTAATCATTGGCAACGCTCTTAGTCTGTTTTTTTTCTTTTGGTGTTTTTCATTGCGATTTTTCTTTGCCCAACAAAAGTGCACATGATTTCGTTTTATGATTACAACAAAACGAAATTATAAGGAACATAAAAATGTCATATAGAAAATTCCGTAAACTCAATTAAAACGTAACATTATTAAAGAGCTTATAATGTTGTTCCACTTAGTATGTTCAGACGAACAAAATAGCAACTTTTTAAACAAGGCTTTTGTTTTACATGAAACGTATAAACACACCTTTTCACAAAAGAATGATCCAAATACCCGTACATATGAAACAGTTAATGGAAATTTTCAGCATATACCAAATTCCAACAAACTTAAATTGTTTAAATTTTTCTATTGTCAGTTTAGCTTTTAATTCCGTTGTACTTATACTAGTTATTATTTTTAAACAAAAAAATAAATAAATAAGAATATTCTTTCTTATTCATTATGTTTTTTACTGACAAGAAAGATTGTCCTACCAAAGAAAGTATCCCGACAAACATTTAAGTGTTTTATGGAGTTTAACCATTGGTTGATTACAAACTGACGAAAAACTCTCAGATTGATAAAATAAGTAAAAAAAAACCACCTTTATTTTATTCAGACCAACTTCGTGGATATTTTGCTCCCTTATGTAGTGTGTTTTTGGTTTACCAACAGTGGGACAAGGAATATAAGAAAAGAGTTATTTAACGGTGTTCCGTTTATAGTGTAGTTCATTGCCGTTTTTACGGAGAAAAATGACAACAACATACTGATGTACCACGGACATCTTACATCGGATACCACGGACGTCGGATACCAAAGAACATCTCTCCTTGCTTTTGTGAATATTTGAGTGTAAATAGGACCCACGTGCGTATACAACTTTAGGGCTGTAGTGCGCTAATACAGTATCCATTTACATTTATTTTACAACTTTTATGAACACCTTTTCGAAATATTTAATCGATTTAAACTGTACATTTTTCTTTAGCTTAATTGCAAATAAGAACGTACTCGCATTGGAAAAAACCTGCTTTAATAAACTAGAATAACTACTGCACAAACTTCGCCTTTATTTATATATATGTTATGGTATCTATTTTATGACCATCTCAACATGCTTTTATTTCACGTAAGGACATCAAGAGAAATTTTTGGGAACTTGCTTGCAACATATATGGAGAATTCTCTGAGTGTAAACATACCAGTCGTGGCTACATAGCCTTTTCTAAGGCTTTTAATAGGATCAGCCATAAATTACTTTTACATAAATTGGATCGTATTGGTTTCCCCATGAATTTAGTTGCGTGGTTAAAACATGTTATACAATATGTGTTGTTTAAGCCTTGTACATCACAGTCTATGCAAGTCATATACGAGGGGCCATAATTTATTCGTTAACAACCTACCGTCTTCTTGACAATCATCAAAAGTGCTAATATTTGGAGATGATATAAAGTTATTCTACTCTTTTAATACCTTTGAGGATGCAAGAGTCTGTCCGAATTAGATGCCTAGTGTAAACATAATGACATGTTCGTTAACTAAAAATGCAAGCAAATAATGTTTTGTAGGGGAGTTCCGATTGTTGTTGACTATAACGTTGATACCAAATAAGTTGTACTATTTTTTGCGGATTTTGGGGTTATACTCGATGCTAAATAGAAGTTTTATTTGCAAGTTTAAGCCTGCGTTAATCCAGTACTGCAGTCTGCTGATAAATCATCCAGTTTGTATGTAGATATTTTAATAACAATTAGTTTGGCAACTCTGTGCGCTCGCTCTCGTCGTAGTGTTTTATTTTGTGTGAAGAAATTTGGCAATATCTTTTTTTTATCTTATTGCATTATGGCTTTGTACGCGTTTAAAACGTACTTTATTATAAAAGTATAAAAGTGTGTTAATTGATTGAGTTATATTGAACTTTTTGTTTTGATACTCATTTTGGTTTTTGCCATCAGCAAATGATGCTCTCGTTGATAAGCCTTTTTGTTGTTTGTTTGCGCGTTTACAATTTTTAGTAGTGTAAAGTTTACATCTAATTTGAGAGATCATTTTTGTGTGCGTGACATACTTTTTTGTCTTTTTCACAATTCCTTTCTTGTCTTGACATGGAGTGTTTTTTCACATCACGTCGAACAAAAACGGGCCCTTAATCTGTACGATTCATTATTTGTTTAGCTTTGCAAATGTTTTTGCTATGCGAAGTCTACAATGGTCATGTTGCAGATGCAGTCGTAGATTCTTCGAAAGGTTTACTTTGGTCATGCCCCGACTGTAGGAAGCGGGATATTGACTTTTATAAGATGTCACAGAGACAAGGATTGAATTTTCAGAATTAAGTAAAAATTTCGTGAATTTGTGTGAACAGTTTGAAAAAATCAAGATCAATGTTCGATACGTGTCGCTATTTCGAGCACTCATCTTTCTTCCCCACCCTGTAAAAGTCTAACTCGTAGTGTAGCGTATGTTATTTAAGCTCCGCCTTCGCCGAAATCCTATTCGAAGGCGGAGGCATTCTGAGTTTCCTTTTGATATTGAAATTGAGGTTTTGCGCACGTAATTAGTAAGCACTTGTTAACGTTAGAAATTTTGGACATTGAATTCATAGGCGAAGGGAACTTGGTAAGGAAATCAACGTTGTCCTAGAGGGATCCAACAGAGCTTTGCAGCGTTTTTTGAAATCTGGTGTAATGTACGCTGACTTGACTGGCTCCTTGACAATAGTATGGCTCTTGTCATATACCAATATAACTGTTGCTATCATGCGATGTGTGGACTGGGCCAAACTATGCCTGATATGGGCAGTAGCTTTGCACTGGTGGAAGATTTTTGCCCTTTCCGTGGCAAGCGTAAAGACTTGCGGGTGTTTGTTTGCACTAGCAGCCATTCTGCTGTCACTGTGAACGATGTGAATGTGGAAGTCGCACTTGTGCTTATCAGTGGTCTTGGTATCTGTCTGTTCGTTGAAGACCCACATAGGAAGGTTGCTTTTTGCTAGCCTCTATGGCAAGTGTAATTAGCAACTGGATGGTTACCCTAAGTATATGAACTTCTTGCTTGTGGCAACCCATTAATCCTGGGACTAGATAGTAACGCTTGCTCACCCGTATGGTTTAGCAAAATGCCGGAACGGGCTTGTGGCTGGTGCAACCAAATAAGAGGTGAAGTATTGTCTGAATGGTGCGTAATCAGAAATATGCAGTTGTTAAATCAACTGAGTGAATGGTTCGCTTTTCAATTTCCAGTTGGGGCTAATGACATGATCACAATGTTGCTAATATGTTAAGTAACTAATCCTGTCGTGGCCCCACCCAGCCGAATATCAAATATTGGCGTTCTTATGGAGTTACTTGGGATACGTACGGGGTCCATATTAGGAGAGCGTTTGCTATGGTTCCGCATAGAGAATAAACCCTTAAATAACACTAAATAGGTCTAGGGTGTCTTCTTGTGAAGTTTCCTAAGACAAATCGAAAGGAAGTTAAGTGGTGGGCACACAGTCTGTCTGAGAAGTTTGAAGAATTCGGAAGCAATTCCAACGTGCGAGACGGTCCTATGCTGCAAATGTAATGCAACGCAGGGTTGTATTCAAACATTGCGTTAGCAAATACAAGCCAACTAAGTCCTGATGGGTTCATTTTTTTCTTGGCAGGTTGAAGTTGATCCTCCTTATATTAAGATGGTATCTGCTCCTCCTCCTTTAGAAGAATATGATATGGCATGCTATGTCTAAAATTATACCTAAAAGTTCACCGGGTATGGATCGAATAAGTGATGAGAACGCTAAAGCCATCTAGAAGGTTACTCTGGAATACAGGTGACTTATATTCAATGTCTTCCGGAAGTTCACTTTCCATATCAATTGAAAGTGCCCAGGGTTGTAGTTCTCTTGATGAGTCTGATATGGTGAGGAGTGACCCTTCGTCTTATCGTGGCATCAGTCTCCTTCCAGCCCTAAGAAGAGTGTTGAAGAGCGTGATGGTTGAAAGGCTTATGGAGAAGCGTATATTAAATCTACCTGGCAGAAAATTTGGGTTCCGTAAGGGACTGTGTACCGATGATTATTCGATACATATGCAGGCATGCGTCAGTGCATATGATATGTAATATGTTTCAAGCATATTTTTAAGAGTGCCTTTGATCACGTTTAGACAGGCCAAAGTGCTTACTTCCATTAGAAAAGTTCCCTGTTACGAAATTAAACTCTACGCTAGTAACTTCTCTCACAGAAGCACGTGTGTTGACGATATAAACGACATTGTTGATAGGACTTACAGAGGTTGTCCGCAAGGATGTATTTGCGACCCACTTATTCGGAATATAATGATGGATCCCTTGATAAAACAGCTAGTTTTCTTAATGCATCTTGGCATGAAAGAAGCCGTCCGGTTACTGCGACTTGCCGTGTGGCCATCCGTCTGAAGATCGAATACATTTTTTTGGATGTTTTGTTTAGATTTGGGATGTTTGGATTGGATATTTTTCTATTCTAAATATTCTGGTTCCAGAAATTCAGTGGTATGGGTGTAAAACATATGAATGATGATATCTATTTTAGCCTGGTCCTCTCTACTAAAGAGACGGTGATTGAAATGACAACATTCGGTACGTATGTTTTCCTTAAGCGGCGTTACTTCGTTGCTTTGAGGCGAGTCGATAGATTTTAGTCAATATCTTCTCCGCTCTTTTATTCTGGTACCACGGATGTCAGAAGCCCCCGAAACATTCTCGAACTTTAGCCTGACAGCAGGAAGGGCTCATCGCGCGAGTTTCGTGGTAGTTATGGTTGCTCCCAAAATCGCAGGAACACCAAATATTTGAGATGTTAGAAGGGCCTCGCCCTTTTCTGAGGGAAGGACGTGCCATATAGGTGTTCCTATTCTAAAAACGCAAGGTAGCGTTGCGCCCCGTGGTGCGTGAGAGGCTTTTTTCACTCTGTGCACCATCGGGCACCGTAGAATTCAGCCTTCACGGTAGATACCTACGTAAACCCTTTGTTACCTCTGTGTCGTTGATCGTTTATTTGTAAATTAAAATTGGAAAACAAAATTTCACATATTCGTGTTAACATGCCAGCCCATACCGACTACGTTCAAAAGGTTCTCTTGCACCAGCAAGAATTTTGTAGAAAGCTCCAAGAAAAATAACAGGCTTGGATGCAAACCATACTCCAAAATAAAATCACAGGCACGATTCCTATTTGGAACAACCACAGCAACATTTTGTTGTTTGCGAAGTAAATTTTGGGGAAAGCCAGAAATCACTTTTTTTGTGCTCGAAAGGCACGAAACTATTTAGTCTTTTAAACAACTTATATGGAAGTGCCGACTTTAATAACCAAACCTTGATGAATTACCATCTGAATTGTCAGCGCATTTTCTGTCAAAGAAACACATTGTAGCAACTAGCTGTAAATTTCTTACGACAGAAATTAACACAATAAACATTGAATTGCAGATCTTCGCGGAACAGATATACAATGCGAGTTTAACAGCACCGTTGACCAATGTTGTAAAGATTTTATTGATGAAATGATTCACAATAAGAGTTTGGCAAGCCTACGTGTGCGTTGTAGTCGCGTTTTGGTTCAGTTGTTTATTTATTTATTTATTTATTCCACTTATACAGAAACTCAACTAAAACAAGCAACAGTCGAGTTCAAATGACACTTAAAGTAAATCTTAAATTAATTATTATTAAAAAAAACTTAGTATAAGTACAATAAAACAAATAAAAGGAAAAAAAGGAAAAAAAGGAAAAGAAAAAAAGCATGTACACAATTAGCACAGAGCCACACCCACCGAACCTAGTTGCAAATGAACCCCTAAGCCATCGCAAACATGCATAAGCTTGGTAACCGATAAT
>KK499892.1:586830-603800 GCA_000688715.1 Glossina pallidipes
AGATTTCAAAACCATCCGAGGAGTCAGAGCCATTAAAAGAGACAAACGAAGGATGTGCAGAAATTTTTCTTTTTGAATTAACAAATTTAAAGAAGTATTTAGGGTTAGCAAGAAATATGTCAATTTCTTATTGTATATCTTAGCTTTTTTGCTTTCTTCGGGTCCATAATATAAAATGCTTTAATAGAATAAAGTGTGTAATTGAATTTTTATGAAATATATTAATCTTTTATGGGAAATTCAATTTAGTTTTGTGCAATCAACAATTAGAACTCTTGGTAAAAGTCTCTTTTTTTTCTGTTAATCTGTGTTTACAGTTTGTTCTGCTTTCGCTCTATATTTACAGTTTAAACGAAAGTGCGAAGTTTGTTTTAATTTGTTGACAATTTTTGTGTCGTTGAATCTTTTAGTTTTTTGTTCTTCTTTTATTTTTTTGTTCCTCTTCATAAACTCCTTCTGCCGTGTTTCACTGGGCATGAATTGTCTATTTACACCACGTCGTGTGAAAACAGGCCCAGAATTTGAACGATTCATCTCGTGATGGCTCTGCGAACGTTTTTACCGTGCAAAGTTCGCTGGTCTTAATGACCGTGCTGCTGACGCAGTCCTTGATCCCTCAAAAGGCTTACAATGGTCATCCTCTGACTGTAGGAAGCGTGACATAGATTTCTAAAACTCTTCACGGGGACGAGAAATTTTTTTCAGATTTGAGCAAATCTCGGCTCCTTGTAGGAGAAGTTTGAAATAATTAAGACTAGGCTTGATGAGTGTCGTTATATTGTGCACTCATCTTCTTCCCCAGCTAGCAAAGTTACAACCCGTTGCGTAGCGTGTGGTATGTCACCTCTTAGCTCTCTTAAGTCTGATTCGTTGGTACAAGTTAGCGCTTACTCAATGTCTACAAAGAACGATAGTGTTTCTGCTATCGTTGAGTCGGTGGGTAACAAAAGAGTTACAAATAAAACAAGAAGACCTCCAGGCTTGAGCAATGCTGAAATGGCAAGCATATCTCCTGCCAGTTGCGTCACTCACCTTACTCTGGCATCATCGCCGAAAAATAATAAAGAGAATAATAAATTGTGCTCTCCCTCTGGCTGTTTGAGTTTGAATGCTGGCCGCCAAATTGGGCACGTCGCACAAGCTGCTCGTGCAAGTGTGGTTACCTTCCTTTATTCTCCCCATCTGAAAACTCCCCAGCCGCGAGCCCTACTGTTCTTAGTAGAGATGATATTTGCTTGACAGCAGTTCCTTCCAAAAAAGCAACATTTGTGTCAAGACTGGCACCTGATACATCCGTGAATAACATAAATCGTTATCTGGCGGCGAAAGTCCCTGTCAATTTAAAACGTGTTGGTGTTTTCAAATTGGCTGCTTCTCAATCTAGAGCAACCGTCTTTTAAAATGCTAGTTCCGACGGAAAACATGGATATCCCTAATTAAGGAATTTATCCCTCAAGATCGTCCCCGTAATACTAATGCAGTAACCCTTTCCCCTTTCAAAAAACTAAATCTTTCTTCAGGCTCATTATCTCTCATTTACCAAAATGTTAGGGGCCTAAATTCGAAAATACGTTCTACTTTCCTTAACTGAGTGAGCGCGGAGTTTTCCTGTTTGGCCTTCACTGAAACTTGGTTAAAATCTGATCTACATTCGTCGGAACTTTTCCATAATTCGTTTCAGGTTTTCAGAAATGATCGACTGTATCGCAATGGTGGCGGTGTTTTAATTGCCATATCTGCGGCAGTCCCGTCCTATTCAATTGAATTTCCTACAACTCCCGACTTTGAATTTATCGCCATTTGATCGAAATTTCCTAATAAACAGTTATATGTAACCTGTTCCCATATTCCCCCAAGTTCGGATATCGCCATATATGAGAAACAGGCCGCCCTCATTTGTGAAGTGGCCAAGCGATCTAAACCTACTGATTTTGTCATTGTGTTGGGTGGCTTCAATTTGTCTCAAGTCACTTGGTGTTACAGTGACAGTTCTGGCTGTTTGATTCCTACTTCAAAATCTGATAGAGCTTTTGTGTTTTTTAATGAATTGTTTGATAACAATTTAGTTCAATACAACCGTACTTCTAATTGCAATGGCAGACTGCTTGATCTTTGCTTTGCCAATTTTTCTGAGATTAGTGTTAATCGTTATCTACCGTTTACTTTATCTGAGGATCCTTATCATCCTGCAATGTGTATTTCCTTTCATTACAAGCATGATGTTTCGTTGAACTTCTCTAACGTTCCAAATTCAACTTTTTCAAATAAATATTATGATTTTCATAAAATCAATATTTCAATGCTAATATCACATCTTTCACATATTAAGCTTAATTTCTCAGTTTGAAGTTTCGATAGCTTACTGTCATTGTTCAACAATATATTAAATCTAGCTATTTCTGCATCGGTTCCGATCAAGCAGTCCCGTCCTCGAAGCAGGTGTCCCTCGTGGTTTAATAAAACAATTAAATATTATAAGAATAGGAAAAACAAGCTTTTCATGAAAGTGGCTCTGCTTTAGACTATTTCGCTTACTCAGCCGCAAGGCATAAATTTAACTCCCTCAGCCACCAATATTATTGCAGATACCTTTAGTTCATTAAATACTCTCTGTTTGCTAATCTTAAATACTTTTTTAAATTTGTTAATTCAAAAAGAAAAATTTCCGCACATCCCTCGCATGTTTCTTTTAATGGCTCTGATTCCTCGGAAGATTTTGAAATCTCAAATCTATTTATTGTGTGCTTCCGACGAAACTTTTCGACTGCTAGTTTCGATTTATCAGCAAACTAGACATATCCTATAACTAACTTGGTTTCAATACCTAATTTTGTGAAGAAGATGACGTTTTTAAAGGGTTGAGTTCTCTAAAATACAGTTGTGCGCCTGGACCTGGTGGAATTCCATCATTGTACTTAAATCTTGCGCTGTCGAGCTATGTGGTGTTATCTGAAAGATTTTTAATCAATCCTTGAATTTAGGTGTTCTCCCTTTGTGTCATCAAATTTGTGATCAACTTGCAAACTGGATTTTCTCCAAAGAAAGCTTTAAATGTGTACAAATCCTTAGTCCGATCAAAAATAGAATATGCCTACTCCACTGTATGTAACTTCCCGGATTAGATAATCACGTTGCATTGATATCTCTCCGCCGACGCCTATACCTAGTCTAAGTCCCATTTCGAGTGAACTTCCAGTTTCAAAGAGGGACCATCTGCTAACTGCAAAAGAACTTCTAAAGCCAAAAACTTTACACCTTCTTTCCTTGGAAGGGTGGTCTTCATATATAATGAGGTCCCTTACAGTGGCACAAGCTGCTACCACAAATTTATTCACATTTTCAACAAAGTCAACACCATCCACGTTTGGAATTCGACTCATTCTCACTGCAAAATTGATTTGAATATCCGCAAGCTTGTAGCTAATTTCAAAAGGAAATTGCCGCACTCAAATCTTCGAGCTTTATGTTTGCAAAAATTAAAGTATATTTTTGCCTCTTAACGAGGGGGTTCATCATTAAAATTTCTAAAGTTCACGTTACTGGGATATAAGCTTCTCGACTCACATATCTTCTCCATCCTCCTTTTAAAAACCAAAAAAAAGAGTAAAAACATTCTCAACACGAATCATGTGAATTAATAATGTTGGGGCTGAAATAACGATGTCGTCCAAGTAATTGGCAAATCCCATAATACTGGAAAGTAATTTTTAAAAAAGTTCTGAGAAGATAGGTGGCGCACTGACAATTCCGTAAGGAACATGCTCGTACTGATGAGGCCCTAGTGGAACATTTATAACCACAAACATTTCTGATTCTTCATCGTGCTCGATTTGTAAATACGCTTTCGCTAAATCTACTTTTGTGAAATAGCTTAGTCTGCAACAACGTACACCTAGTTAATCAATAAAAGTCTGTGCATTAACAGCTCCCTAAAAATCTCAATAGGTTTGTAATGAACCATTAGGTTTGTTTACTATTGCTGAATTGAATGGAACATAAGATACCTTGACCCACTAAGCTGTCAATTTCTTCTTTAAATTTAGGCAACTGCCTAAAATTTACGGGTCTGGTTCTAAAAAATGTGGGCTTAGCGTTGTATTTTAGGTGAATGTATGCTTTAAAGTTTGGAATCGCTCCTAGATTTGAATCGAAAATTTTAGTACAATTGTCACCCATCTGCTTTATTTGATATCTATCGGTTTGTTCAATCGTAGTAGCTTGTTTAATTTCGAAACCAAATGTCTGGAACAAATCAAATCCAAAGAGTTTATTACTTTTTTCGGATCAACAACTATTGCAGTAACTTCTTTGGTCACTTTACCGCATTGCATTTTCGGTTTTAGTTTCATCAACAACGAAAGTTGGGTTTTTAACGGTTCCATATTTATTTATTTATTTAATCGGTTTACAAAATATAGCCATTCACACTATACAAAGAAAATTAATTGCTTATCTTGTAACCTAAATGTAGATTAATAATACCTAATTCATCAATAATAACGAAAAGTGGTAAACTTATTGTAAAATGCGTTAAAAAGCTTATAGTTTGAACGATAGAACGGTTAGTGATTTGGGACAAAGTGCCTCGATGCACACTGTGGAACCTCGTGACGAGATTACACTGTTGATCAATTTAACCACAATGACGACACCAAGTGCAAGTCTCCTCTTATAAAGGTTTGGAAGATAACTCAATTTCAATCGATTAACATGTCAAGGAAGAATGTAATTGAAGCGCCATCCTAGTCCACGTAAATAAAAGAATTTGTGTTTGAAGAAACTCAATTAAAGCAATATCACAATCATAAATTGGGGACCGATTATTGGTATGTACTTTAGAATTGGCGTAATCAAAGCGATGAATACAAGCTTAGTCATGCACGGATCTTCAAACACGAGGCCATCGCTTGAAAAATCCTAGAGAACTTCTAGATTTATTAACCATCGAGCACATGGAAGCTAAGTTTGGGATCGAAAACAACAAACATCTGTGAAATATAGAACATATTCAATGGTTTTCCCAAGTTTGCTGTACGTAGTCCACCTGGGCGAGCGTCTAGAAAATGGCCATATTTTACATTTACGTATATTAATAAACATGACATTTACACTGCTTCAAACCACTAAGTTTTCTGAAGCGTGTTTTAGATGATCTGATGCAGTAGCAAAAGTCAAAGACAGCATCACATCATCAGCATACACTGAAATACGTGGATATTGAATCACAGATGCAAGATTATTTATGACTAGGAAGTCGAGGTGGCTACTCCGTGGAACTGCATATGAAACAATTATTTCTCTAGATAAAATATTATCATAAGTAGTACGTTGAACACAGAATTTTAGATAAGAAGCAACCCATTCAATCAAGACGTCTGGAAAGCCATATATATTAAGTTTGGAAGTAAACAAGTTATGGTTTACTCTTCCAAAAGCCTTGCTAGTATAAGGAGCATCAGTTTGCAAATTTTTGTAAAATCATCTTCGAAGGCTAAAACGACTGTTCTAACAGATTTGCTACTGTAGATCTGATAGAGGTGAAACCTTGTTGGTATGGTGAAACAATAATATTAATTAAGCGTAACGCGCGTGGCACGCTAAGCTTGGTTATTGTCCTATACATTTTTATGTCCTTTCCACTACTGCTTCTCAATATGGGTGCAAGGAAGGATACCACTAGTTAGCGATAAATTGAATATATTGATCCGAGGACGAACACTAGTCTCGCAACTAATAATGAGGACGCAAGAAGGTATGCGATCTGAAATGGGGGAGAGTAACGCTAGTTTGGTGACACTAAGCCATCTCGAATTTATGAATAGGGCAAACCCATGTTAGAGAAAATGTCTGAATGGAAGAGTTATACTCTGACTGTGCAAAGATGCTTTTAGACTAAGTTTGCTCCAAAAGTTTGCAAACATATTAGCACATCATACTATTAGTTAGAATTCAGACAAAACGATAAGTGAAAAAATGTTATCCACTTAATACTGCGCTTACACTGAGAATGTTTTCAGTGATTTTATGCAAAAGAACACTCTCATTTATTTCGTCAACATTTTCCTGAAAAAAAGCAAGAAAAACTGCGTGAATACAATGCACCGCACAAGCGTTACTGTTCTTATAGTGTATAGTGATCTTTTGAAACATATAATTTAAGCGAATTAATATTTACTTAGCCTTCCACATTTATAAGTGAGACAGAAGCACCAGAATCGTGCAACATTTCATTTTTCGGTTGTAACATTTGGTATAAATACATCATTATAGCACTTTGGCAATAGAAAAAAAAAAAAAGAATGTATAAACGGTAATAAAACTTGCTTTTGCACAAAAGAAATGAAATGACAACGGAAACGTTTATGTCAGAAAAATCCGTAATTCCAATGTTGACTAAATTTGCTCGTAATAATGTAGTTGAAGCTTTGCGCGCGACGTTACATTTTGAACAGTGATATCAAAGTTATACATGTATACAGAACGTACTCAATTATATTACAAGCGCCATCTTTTGACCAAAAGATGTACGAGAATAACTAATAATTCTTAGCCGGAATGAACTTCATACAAACAGTTAAACAAATTATGGTCACCTTTGAATTTGTAAACACACAAATTTAAACTGAAGAAAGTTTCAAAGGATTTATAGATACTTTTCTAATAATTCATTTGAAGTTTAATAATGGTATTAAAAATTCCTGCAGATTCGTAAAGGGTAAACGCAAGTTAGTTTAAGTACGGCATAAGAAGATCGCGCGTATTAAGCAACGTTGCTTTAATAGGGTTTAAAGAGTCCAATAATGAGAATAAGTGATAGACATCATTTAGGTTTCTGCAAACAACTCTGAGCTTATTAAACTGCTCATAATTGTATTTACATTGGCTAAGCTTAATCAATATAAAGTGCATAGAGAAACAGTTAGGGACATTAAAGCTTAAATCACCAAGTAATGCGGGCGAGTCTATAGTACAATTTATTACTTTGATTAAAAAGGAAACGCCAAGAACAAATCTACGTTTTTCGAGAGACGATAAGGATATCAGAAGCAACCTATTTTCATAGGGGGGAAGAGCGGCAATCGGGTCCCAACCCAAATTCCTAAGGGCAAACAGCAAAAATTGCTTTTGAACAGATTCAATTGAATCTACATAGCACCTATAGGAAGTAGTCCACACAACAGAGGCACACTCGAGTATAGGTCTAACCAAACACCAGTACAGCCTTTTGGTAATGTAAGGATCATCAAGCTCTTTGGACCACCTCTTTATAACACCAAGCGCGGACCTATCTTTTCTTAAGTTAGCTTTGTGCAAGTTAAAACGCAACCTATGTCTAAGAGAACGCCTAAGTCTGTGAACGAATCGACGCCCTCAACTTGTGCGAATCTATGAAATACTGGGTAATGAATGACTTCCTTCTTGAGAAAGAAAGCTTCTGACATTTATTTAGGTTTAGTGTTATATGATTCAACGAGCACCATTCAACCAAGTTATTCAGGTCAATTTAAAGCTGATGTGATCGCGATTCTATGGAATAGAAAGAAAACAGTTTCACATCATCAGCAGATCTGGCTGGATTTAATCACCAAAGGCCACCACCATTAATGTGTAAATTAAATTAAATGGGTCTTAAGTGGCTACCTTGAGGTATGCCTGACGTAACGCAGAATTCATATGAGGTGGTGAAGTTAAACAAAATCCTGAATGACCTATTATGCAGATAAGAGCTTATCCATTTCACTAAATGGGAAGGGAATCCAGAGGCCTGGAGTTTGAAGATAAGTAATTTGTGATTAACTAAATCGAACGCTTTGCTAAAATCAGTATATACGACATCAGTGCGAGAGCCACTAAAAAAAGCCTTGTAAACATGATCAGTAAATTCTAACAAATTGGTGACCGTAGATCTTCCTTTTTGAAAGCCATGTTGGAGTAGAGAAATACACGTTTTGATGGCAAAGGCCAAATGCTGAGTCACAATTCGCTCGAATAGTTTAGGCAAAATACTCGACTTGGCGATGCCTCCATAGTTCTCAACAAGTTGTCCACTCCCACTTTTGTGAATAGGAATAAGAAAACTACTGCAGACTGACAGCTCTTAAAAGCTTCCTGGTGATGTCCTTGGAGAATAAGACTTGCATTAGTGAAATTTGAAAATCTGTAAGGATTCTTCCAGTTTTACTCAGATCAACACAATCATAGGCCTTGTTGATATCTAAAGCGAGCATTACGACTTTGGTTTCATACGCTTTTTCACCTAATATTGTGAAAGCAACTTCATTAAAACAAATGGTTTTAGGTATGTGTATCTGGTATGCGTAAAACCAAGCAGCAAACAGGTTTAACCATGTAGTTTGTGATCTTTAACAAACAAATTTTGCCAAACTTAAGGATAGGAACAATCTTTATTATTCTTAATCATTATTGGAAAAGAATTGTTTGTGAAAGGAATTACTAATATCGCTGTTCGCAACAGAAGACCCTCCAGAAGACCTTCCAGTTGAAGGACGTGCAAAAATTCATTCAACAAGAAACGGGACAAACCTCCTGCAGAAAGGTGGAAGAAGAGAGAGACTATAGTATTAGCTGTGGGCAATTGATTTTGAAGCAAGTCTACATAAAGTTTGCATCAGTCCAAATTGCATAGTTATACCTACTATTCATCTGGCGATGACAATTTAAAAATTTCCAGATAGGTCTGAAAGTTGCAGAAAGGGCCGCATTCCTTCATGTTTTAGAAGAGAAGGTGTTTGAAGTCTGAAATTTGGTTTGAGCCGATTGGATTTCCTGGTGAAAACTGTTGTGAATTAAGCCCAAATTAGGCTCAAGTTTTAAATGGGTTACGCTACCTACCAATTTTTCCGAGAAATAAATCCATTGATCCTTGTGCAAGAACTGATACAGGTGTGAAAAGTAATTGGAATATGACGATTATTCCCTAGGTGAACTATTTTCCTGACTTCCCATTCAACGACAATACTATTAGAATTTGAGAAAGTTAGATCTAAATCGCTACCAGTCAAGAAAGCGGCATTAGAGTGAAGAAAGGTTGGCATCGTTTTATTAAGACAACAAAACTACTACAACTCATGATGTGACAGATGGTATTGCCCCGTATTGTCTGTATCGCCAAACGTATCGCATCGTATTAAAATCATCTGCAAAAACTACGTTTGGAAAACTTTCAAGAAAATGACAAACTGTTTACAAGTTTGGTTTGAAATAACAGGATGCTATCGTACGATTAGTCCTGATGTTTAGACAATGATTATATCTGCAGGAGACTTATATGGGATTTGCTTAAAAAGAATTGCTTTTTTAATGAGGATGGCCACACCTCCGCACACATTAACACGACATTTATGTACCGAGTTATAGTTTGCGACTTGCAAAGGAGGCACATTCTCGTGGGAAAAAAATCTCACAAAGGATGGCGAAGTCAATACTATTAGAGTTAAGAAAAAAGCCCAGAGAATGAAAATTGCGTCTAAAAGTTTGAATGTTGTGTTATAAGGAGGACATGAACCTAGAGAAGGGTGTTAAACTCGGATTAGGTCCACCTTGTAAAAGCAAATCATAGGTTGATATGACGGCGGACAATTTAGCGGGAAGATGTTTTAGTTTGAAAATTTTTTCCAGAAGTTTCTCGATCTCAGTGGATTTATAATTGTTGTAAAGGTTACAGGTTTAGCGGGAAAAGCGGGCTGACTAATTAGAGTACATCGCCAGTGTAATAGTAGTGGTTTGCTGCTTATAGAATAAGGGCTTATGCGGGTTCAGGGATATTTGATTTTTGTCTAGCTACATAGTTAAATCTGTTTTTGATGAGGTTTTTGTTTACATTTTTGATAATACTTCTGGTGTTGCTTGAAGGGGGGTTTTTATTTAAGAGTTGAAAGCTTTCAAAATACTACTCTTTGTACTCGCGAAAGAATATTCTTTAAATGATCATTACTTTTTTAATTTCTTGTTCCTGTTTACTTTTCGGACCATCTTTAGTTTTACAAAATCTCTCAATGAAATTCCTAGGGATATAACAGTTTTCAGGTTAGGCTTTCAACGTTCCAACGTTCAACGACAAAGTCATTATTCTTTAAAAAATTATTGGCATTCTGAGCGTTGTCAAACAGTAGTTTAGCCTTACTATTGCTAACTGAACTGACACGTTTGAGCCCACGCAAGTTGAAATTCTTAATATAATCGAAGAAGAAGAAGGACTCGTTGACCATCCTCGCTTACATTTACTGCAATGAACACATAAGAATAAACTAAAGCATCACTGTCGTAAAGGTGGAGCTGCTCAGAAGAAGCGCTTCAATTATTCGTGGTCAGATTATATTCAACATAACCGAAGGGAGCAGAGATTTCATTGTCACAATTACTGTCTTACTTTCGAGCTATGTTGGAGTTTGTTTGTTTCGGTCCAGAATTGTCAACATTCACCGACATGTCTTTACCAGAAGATTCAGAAGAACGAATTGCACTTCGTGCTAATGTAAACACTAGAAAACAAACAACCGTTTTACCCAAAGAACCAGTAGGAAGGATGACATCAAAAGGATTCGAAGAAGCCGACAAAAGCAGAGAAAAGATTTGAGTGTTCAGAAGATCGGAAAAATACACTTATCAGCCGCCACTTAGCGTAGCGAAAACAGTCAAGTGAGGACCAAAGTCCCAAGATCATTTTGATCATACCCCTTGAAAATGTTTCCTTATTAAAAATGTTATATTTTCCTTATGATAAATTATAGATTAGAAATTATTATAAATATTATATTACCTTAAATGTATAATTAAGTATGATGTGTATATATGAATGTACATTATCATATTGTATTAGTTTTAAGGCATATCTACGTATATATACTATACCATCTTATATGGCATTAGCGTCATCATATATATCGTATTATTTATTTTTAATTATCTCGCGCCGGCGTAGATAAAGTCGTCATGAATTACCAGAGTATACGATTTTATACGATCAGACCAGGAGCCGAAGGGGTTATCACGATTATGAGAAAATGGGCAACGCCGATCATAATGATTATGTTCTCGTGTTTGATAGCCGTGCTGGTTGGTTATGAGTAAGCAAATTCGAAAAACATGCACGTGTAGGAATAACATGAGGAGTAGGATGTTGGAGGAATTAGTAAGATAAAGCAGCGTGACGCTGACGTTAGACTGTAGGACGAACGTTCTAGCCAGGAACATGGTGATGATAATTGATATGTTTAAGGAATATTAAATAATTTTTCCTACATGTTCTTTATTATAATTGCTCAATTCTCTAAAAAAAGCATAAGGCATAAATTGTTACTACGATGATATATATGCATAATATAAACTTATCATAGAAAAAGAGAATTAGGATCGCAAGTAATATTTTATTTATGACAAGTAGTTGAATACTTGGTTAGCCCGGATAAATAGCCTCAGCATAGATTGTTGATAAAAGGGATAATTTCTACACAGAAGGAATTTTGAATTTTTATAGTAGATCATGTAAGGATAGGATTGGAAGCAGCAGTTGGCGCTACACGCCATGCAGAGTAGCGTAAAGCTATTGATTTTCCTCTTGAATTTTTTTTTTTAATTATTTATCAAGATTAAAGCTGGAGCAGGGTGAGTAGCCTACGTAATAGCTTATTTGCAGTGCAAAACGCAATTTTTTTAGTTGGAAAACTTTTATAAAAAATAAGGAGACTTTCTGGGAATAGTAAATTACTGACACATTTTCTACTTAACTTTGCTACTGTCACAGCGCCCTAAATCGTTTAAGAAGAAAAAACATTAAAATCAAATGTGATGCCGATTAACAAAAAGAATTTGAAGACTTATTATTATTATTATTATATAAATTTAGCCAGAGAATAAATTCTAAGACTAAAGTCTTAAAGCACTAGCATTCAAGGCTTTCGGCTTTTATTTATTTATTTTTTTTTTTTTTTTTATTAATATTTTTTTTTTTATTATTAAAAACTCTACCGCACTTGAGGTTTGAACCCACGACCATTGAATTGCTAGTCGAGACTCTTGCCTACTCGGCCACTCAGGCGGAAGACTTAATATTACATATTGTTAGTAATACTAAGCTGATTCATTTTCAACAAGAATTTCCGAATGTTCTTGCGACTGATGCTTCTCGCTTTTGACTAGAAGCAATTTTAACGCGGGTATATAATGGTTCAGAAAGAGCTATAGCGTTCACTTCAAAGACATTGAACAAACGCGAAGTTTAATATAGCCATATTAAAATATAAGTTCTTATATGGAAGGACCTTTACGCTTTTAACTAGCCCCAAAACTTTGAAAAGTATTTTTAATCGTGCAAAACATCATTCAAGAATTACAGCACAGAGATTGCAGCGACCGGTTACAGCTTTGATGGCATAACAATTCAAAATCACATATAACACGATAGAACATGGTAATGCGGATACTTTATCAAGATTGCCAATCGATTTGGATGAAGATTTCGTTAACGAAGAATCTGTTTATAACGTCATGTTAGATGATTTTCCTTTTGACCCTAATCTAATTCGCAAACACGTCCACGAAGATGTCTTGTTACGCAAAGTGCGATCTTTGGTGGAAAAGATAAGGAATGAAAAATATAAAGAAATACATTCTAAATTAAAGCCTTGACTATCCACAACGGATTAGTTTGCTTGCTTTGACTTTGTCTGAAACGTTGAAAGCTAAACCCTTGTCTTCTTTAGGTGACTGCCACTGGTGCACTGATAAAATTAACCAGACAACATGTATGGTGGTTAAACAATGATGATGACATTCGGCGTTTAGATTTTCAATGTAATATTTGTAAAACGGAAAGTCCTGCTCCTCGTAAGGAATACCGAATTCGAACCAATAATCGGTTAGGAACGTATTCACGTCGACTTTGCCGGACCAGTTTTCAATTCAAAGTAGATCATCTGCGTTCATGTCTATTCCCAATTTCCTTATATGACTGCCATGCACATTACAAGAGCAGATGACACTTAAATGAAAAATTTATTATAAATTACCATCATTGAAAAGGGGGAGTAGTGTTGTATACATTCACCCTGTTATACATTGAATTATTACTTCTTATGTTCTATAATGCGTAATATAAGCGGGTACATAATGGGTAATATAAAAGGCCTCTTCAGTTTTTTGCCACTAAATGGAGTTGATGCCTACATACCAGGCACCACTCACCTGATGGTCTCAAACGAACACGTGCTTAAAAGGTGAGATTTCAGCTTAAATTTTTTGCGAAGATAATTTTCTAATTCTTTGCTCGTGTGAAAAGTTATATTGGTTTGAAAATGAGTGAAATATCTGAAGAAATACGCTATGTAATGCCTTTTTACAACAAAAAAAGTAAAAATGCCGAAAAATTTGTGAAGTGTATGGTGAATATACTCTGTGTGAACGAAGAGTCCAGGAGTGGTTTGCTCCGTTTCAGAAATTTCGATGTCACAGATGCACCTCACTCTCGGCCAGCCACTAAAAAAGTCGGTTAAATTTTTGCAACTGGTGAAGCAAGTTGTCAGGAAATAGCCGAGGCACTAAACATCAACCACATGAGGTTTGGAATCATTTGCAAAGAGCAGGCTACAAAATAAAGCTCAAAAGAGAACCAAAAAACCGGGGAGACCTTTTATATCACCCATTATATGTATTCACTTCACACTATGATGTCAATAAAATGAAGTATGGAATTATAAGCCGAAGAGAAAAAACACGTTTGATTTCGAGGTTACGGACATAACACAGGCACGTTGCTCGTTTACATAACCAATTTATTCTATTCTTATTGCATTCATCTAGATATCTTAGCACTTTTTCCTAACGGTTCCACGGTTCCAACGGTAGCATCATCCGGAGACGTTGCTTTGATATCATGAATGAATACTGTTACCCCAAGAATTGCGTTCATTAATTTTTCAATGTTGCACTGCCAGCTATCTGAGCCATTGACATTTCCATACCTTAATCTCGTAGACTCTTATAAACCAAGATACGTATATAGGTTTACGTTTGTTCTTGTAAACTTTCATCTAGAGGTATACCTTGGTTAAATCCAACTTTCTCAACTAACGGGTAGTCATCGGCAATTAAATGAGGAATAACAGTTACTTTTTAGTCGCCGTATACTCGGACTTTCTTTCCTTATAGGCATGATAGGTGTGACCTTTCGGTTGAATCAACTTTCCATTTCTCATTGACCGTTATTTCGTCTTCAACATTAGTGCAAACGGTATACGGTACGGTTTTGCCAGATTAAATGTAATTTAAATATTCGGTGAGGTTATCATGTTCAATACATTATCAGCTTTATAGACATTCAAATTCAGTTTCAAGACTAGCAACCAATCACGGTCAAGTGGCATTTGCCTATCAGAATTTGCGATGTGTTATTTCAATTTTTCGCACAATCATTTATGAACATATAATAAGAAACACAAACAGACACAGCAAAGAAAATAACACAAGACTTCATACGGTTTTTGTCCAATGTAAAACAATAAAATTGATAGATTGTTTTTGACTTCGCACCCACAAATCGTCAGAGCCATTTCAAAACCTTCCATCTATCTTAACGAGAGCACTGATCTACATCAAATATCTCAATTTGCAAAGATGATAAAAGTACACTATTTTCTTTTTCTTCTAGGTTATACACGTACGTTTGTTTAATGAATGCAGATATGTAATAACACTTGAATAAAAATTGTCCTTCTTTCTGAAAAGCAAAAAAAAAATTTTTTTCGTCGCCTACTGTAATGTTTATTTGTGTTTATAACTTACACTACTTGTGCTATAGAGTATATTAAGGTAGTGCGGACATATGTAACAGCCAGAAGGTTTTAAGGTAGACTCGCCTTTTATTATACCAAATCATTTTCTAAATCGATCTACGCCTGTCAGTCCGTCTGTGTTCAAACTGCAGGCTACGCTATTAAAAATGGTTCGCTCGGAAAATGTTATGGCTCTATTCTGAGAAGTAGTTATATGAAAAAAAAATTAAATTTTCAAAATTTCTGGCCAAAAATGGCTAAGTAGTGATTTTTCGACAATCTAAATTCGTGTAAAAACTTTGGACCGGCTGGGACAATTTTTGGACCCCCTCCTACAAAACTGTAGATTAATTTTTTGGATACCACCGCATATAAGGATTCTCATGAAACGTAAATGCTTATATGCCAGAAAGGTCTAATTGCAAATTTTTTGTTCATGATATTAAATGAATAAAAAATTAAGTGGACCAAATTTGAACCACATGGGTCTGCTTCCCGTAATTCATTCCATATAAGATGAGCCGTAAGTCTTTCGGAAAAAGGTTTAATTTTTAATATTTTATGATGAAAATTAATTCATAGTAGCGTTTCAGCAAAAAAATTAACAGTAGGGAATTTGGATTTCATAGGTCCGTTTTCTCTACCCCAAAATGTATAGGCGCTATCACGAACCGTAACCACTTATATTGACAGAAAATCTAAACTTCCAATATGCGAGCTTTCACGAAAATAATGTGTACTTTTGGTGCATTATCACAAAAACCAGCTAATAATCGTCTTAGGCGAAATGGTGTGGTGGATGTTTTAATTATTTATATTGTACTTAAATATTTATTTGTTATAAATTTTATCAGAATGTATTTTGTGTCATTTTTTACCGAGACGATAAATGAACATGTATTTTATAATGAACCAGGGTGGTCAACATTCATTCTTTTAGAAACATTGCCAGTTATAAATCTAAATAAAGCTTAGTCAGTGTAGATATAATTACGTGTTTTTCAATCCGTTCAGACTCTTTTGGAGATAAGTAAATAATATTTGTTACTTAATCTCAATATGGGATTATTTCAATTCTATCAAATCCACGCTCCTTAATACGAGCGATTTGCCTATGTCTTATTTAAATTAACTTGTAATCTTCACATCTTAGCATGGAAAATTAACTGAATTTGCTTACTAGTATCGGTTACCACGCTTTTGTATGTCTGCAACAAGTTAGGGGTTTATTTTTTTTCACCCTTATTTAGTTAGGCATGAATTTTACTCTTTTTATATATTCGAAATCTTCTGTTCTTTGCTTCTCTTAATAATTTGCTTCTTTCTCTGTAGTGTAATCGCATATCAGTATATGCATCCACTTTGAAGTGCATACAGAATTATACTGAATTTGCATAATTCTTTAGCAAAAAGAAAAAACAAAAATTATGTCGCACTTCAACTGGCTGAATATTACATTACGAAATGCAATACGATGCTAGCTAATTAAAATAATTACGATTACGTTAGCATAAAATCACCTGTAAATTTAAGTGTAAATACAGCTCACAAAATTCAATAAAGACAATTGTTATTTAGCAATTCAAAAACAGCGTTTAATTCGCTAATTTTTGTAAGGGGTTCAATCAGCCTAAATTAATATTATACAGGGACTGCTTCATGCCGATCTAATTGGCATTATAAGAAGCAGATTGACTAGGCGGTCTGAAGCCGAGCAGCTTAGGGAATCACCAACGACGCTCCGTCACACTTGGGAAGGATTCATAGGGAATCTTCCCACAATATAAAATACACAGTACCAGTAAACAAATTCATTACAATACCTTGTGTTAGCTATTCATAATAATTACCGGAAGCTTTACTTCTAAGAGTCAATTAAATTCGGCTATTTATTTATTTTAGCTGAGTTTCAAGTGTACATAAATATATAACATAAAAAAATAAATATGTTAGCCTTGGGAATCGAAGTACCAATTTGAATTAATTGTGCGTCGTTTTCTGTTTATTTTATTTGCATATGTAGATGCAAACCCATATGATTTCTCAATTCCCATAAAGTTTTTTAAAAAGTCGGCAAAGTTGAAGTACAAACCAGAAAATAGAAATAACGCCTCAATTTATTATTATTATTATTATTATTATTATTATTATTATTATTATTAATTATTATTATTATTATTA
>KK499892.1:605425-788529 GCA_000688715.1 Glossina pallidipes
TTATTATTATTAATTATTATTATTATTATTATTATTATTATTATTTAAATATAATGTAGTATATAAATTATTAAAAAATCGTAATTAATCCTAACTTACGCTTTTTATTTTTCAGATTAATATACTCTAAATGGACATGCCTGTTCAGCAAAAAAAGGTCGTGTTTTTTGTACAACAGGACGAAGACGTATTTTTAGATTGGAGTACAGGTTACCGAAAGAAAGAATAGCCTACACGTAACGAGTGAAGAGGAACTTATAGACGTATGCTCATATAAATCAAATTACCAATTAAGTGCTTAGTACGCCGACAATGATATTTATGTAGAAGAAAACCACTTTGATATTGACCGCGAAAATAAACCAGGAATATCATAGAACAAAAGTCATTTGATTCAAATATTGTAAACAAATTTTAAGGTAAAACCTGTCTCAAAGAAAAAACAAAAATATTTATATAAACGCGAATCTCTGCCGATTAATTTATTTCGTTTGCTTATGTAAAAGTGCAAATATAACAGACATTCGGTCTGCCCAATGAACCAAAAGACATCCATTCTAAACAAATTCAAATAAATTCCGGCTAAGTGGCTTCTTATTTCTCATGTTTTAAATCATCATAATAAATACCTCTAATGAAAATATGGCTTGTGGCTGACAAGAAAATCATAAATGTGTAACAGAAACAACGCCAAATCAGCTTTGAAATAGCTTACCGATCTATACTTATTTCCGAACATTAAGCAATCTGATTCGTCTTAAATTCCTAGTATACCTAAATAAAAGATGTCTTCAAACAAAATCCGCTTCGGAAGAAATCGATAGCTGTAGAATCGAAGGCATAACTTGTCTTAATTTAATCAATTTGATTATGCCGAAGGGTGTGAAGTTATATTTAAATTTAACTAGCAAAGACACGAACCAAATATGTGAACAGAGCTCTGTTAAGCCGTTAACAGAGATTTGTTAAAGCGAGTCTCGGAAAGATTTAAAGCAAAATTTAATTAAAGTGGGCCTTTTTCAGGGTTTTTTTTAGATATAAAAAAAAAATGCGACTTCATCTTAATTAATTAAAACTTAATATAAAAAGGTCTTTTTGCTATGTCAAATACAAGGCTGAAAAAGTGAAAGTCTACTTAACCACTGTGACCATTCCAAGTGATGTAGGTAAACGAAACTAATATCACGTGAATCCGTGATCAATGACCATTCCAACTGTGTATCACTCTCACTCTTGACACAGTTTTTGAATTGTGCCGACGTGACGGCAAAAATAAAAAAAAAAATAAAAAAATGCGCTGGTTAAAACTGCAAAGCTGTTTAAGGTTGTTTTTAAAAAAAATTAATTATTAATACCTATAAGAAATACTAGCTGAAACTTATATTAAAGTGTGTTTGTGAAAAATTTTTAAATAATTAAAATCTATAAGAAAATTTACTACTTAAAACCTACCTTACATTACAATTGTGAGATATTTACAACTAATTAAAACAACCTACAACGGTTACTTTTTAAAACTTACCCTAAATTTTTTCCCGAAAAATTTTAAAATAATTAAAACCCACGAGAAAATTTGCTAGCTAAAACTTACCTTACATTATAATTGTGAAATATTTAAAACTACAGTTAAAAAACTACAAAATATTACTTAAAACTTAGGCTAAAGTTAAGGCTAATTAAAAGTCATTTAGTTACCAAATAACTATCTTGTGAGATTAAGAGAGAAGGCAATTCATAAGTCAAAGATGGCCACTAAGGAATATGAACTCGTAAGTAATGGCCGACTACGATCAACTATACATCATTTCAAATATTGGAGACAGCTCTTGCGAAACCATAAACAACAATAAGATACGTTTTCTCATAAATATATATATATATCTTGTGTGAATTGCCCCTTATCAGTATTGTATTCTACTTCGTAAAAACAAGCATAAACTATATATGATATACTGTTAAAAAAAGAACAAGAGAAATGGCAAGGGAAATGTGGTGTAAAATATCAGAAATGGAGAAAAGATGCGTAATAAGAAGCGACATAACGGACAGACTAATACATAAACAAACTAACGAACATAGAATAGAAGAGAAACGGAGGATAGCTTTTAAACAGACAAATTATGTGATGTGAAGTACAACAACGTTAAGCTTAATATTATATATACTTAGCCGCGATTAGTGTATCGCAAAGCAATAGCCAGAAATAGCCAGAGTACCTATAGTACCTAGAATTCGAATTATATTTTCCCCAGTATAAATGTGGCGAGCACATAAACGCTGAAGGAGCAATCTTACAGTAATTAACTGCTGAATCAGTTCAAATGTATTGTATTAATATTAATCTCATTGTTTGTTTCTACGATGTGCAATTCCTTTATAAGAAAGTATATGTTATAGTTTGAACAACTGTGTACGTAGTGTGTAAATTCGAATTAACTTTATCAAGCACTGTAAAAACGAACGAAAGTTTAATTCAAGTTCAAACCATAGCCTCCAGTAACAGTCAACTAGAGTTAGACATGCTGGTGTATGACTCACTATTAATATTTTATTATGTACCATCATCCATATATTAAGCATATTATATTTATTATTATGTACCCTCTCATCATCCATATGATGGGAGGCCCTTGACAATCAAACGAAAACAGGTTGTTCTGACAAGTCTAAAACATATGCAGACGTCAAAATAGGCTTATTCCTTATAAATTTTTTACAATTAATTTGATACATTACGTATATAGTTTAACACATTCGTTGCCTGGTTTTACGATCCCCGCTTATATTAAAGGAATGTTCCATTTTTAACATTCACGCCAAAAATTATTCTTTAGCATGCATGATGAGACCTTCTTGTCTCACGTGTTACCGAAAATTAGATGTTATATGCCAACAATTTTGAAAATTCTATGACCAAAATTGATGCAAGGTAGTGATTTGAACTGGGCAGTGCTATTCTTCAGCTCAATCTTCATATAAGTATGCACTTCCAAAGTAGAGTTTTAGATGGCAATGTCTAACTTTTATTATTTATGTTTAGTAAAGTTAAGTGAGGAAATACATGAATTAAAGCGGTGCAGAGTGTTTAATACTTGGCCCTATCCGACTAATCGTATGTATATAAATATATATTAACAATATTAAGTTATTGATATTTCTGCTGTTTCTAACTTTATTAATTTCGTATTACCAGCTATAAATATTGTTGTTCTAAATATTGCAGTTGATATTGCTTTGATTTTTTGAAGTTATCATTGTTACATTATATCTATAAACTTTCTGTTCATCTTTGCTAGTGGAATTAATTAGTATCAGGACTACTATTTCAGCTTTTTTTTGAATTAGAAAAAGGAACAATAATTCATTAGATGTTGAACATAAGCCTATTTTGTTTCTATAAAAGAAATAAAAAAATTATTATTTATTCAATTTTTGTAAGAATTTGTAGAGACACGAAAAGTATAAAGCACGGCGATTGCTGAGTTTTATTTACATGCATGGAGGTTAGTGCATATAGGTGATTTTAGTGGTGGTGGACTCGCGACGCGTCTATTAATTAAAGGCTTCCTAATATCTTCTAACAATATTGAAAAAATTTCGATAATCTTAAGTGGTCATTTTATTCTAAAATTGTTTATAGTGTACGAAACGAAAATCATAAATGAATTAAACATAGTAAAATTAACCAAAATTGTCGGCCCACCAAAAAGTTTTGTAGAAATTGACGACTTCATTTTACCACGTTCTCTTTTCAAGTAGTTCAAAGAAAACACTTTAAGGGCTTGATATTACGACGTTCTGTCATTTCAATCTTTTTATGTCGTTTTCGTTTGTCCGCCTTTACGCACCGGACACAAAAAATATGTATTCTGTTGAAAGAACTGGATTCACTTTCGTCATACGTTTTCTGAGATTTTTGTGAGTGGAATTACTTTATAATGTGTATTAGATGAAATTAAATGGATTAGAAATACGATATTTCATCAAAATTGTCTGGAAAGCCTTTTATATACGTACGGTGACCTTGGCTATTGTACATGTATTATATATCGTTTGAGAATTGCGGGTAAATCAGTGACCAGATTTATTCCATTTTGAAATTGATAACGTCATTTTAAGGAGAAGAAATTTATGATCCCGCTAAATGCTTAAAACATTTATAAGAAATAATCCGCTTTCTTGCTCCCAGCTTTATTTATTTATAAATTATTGTGTGAAATTTAGAAAATTTTTAGAAGGAAACTTATTTTCGATAATATATTTTATTTCTTCACTTCATCTCTCTTCGAATATAACGATTCAACTCTATCGGTTTAAATAAATGTTTTTTTATAAACATTTTTAAATAAACCACGAAATATCGGTGTGGTGTTTCTACCAGTTGGACTTCCCGGCGAATTTCGTTGATTCCTTTATTCGGTGGATTACCTTAATAGTTTTGTTTATCATTTCGTTAATCGTCGCCTGCGGAACACGCTCTTATTTTATGACGTCGGTAAGTGAGATGTTGAAAGCTCTTACTTCAGTTTGTTTCTTTCCCAAAATTTTGAGAAGTTTTGTTTTAAACAGAGTTAAGCAATGTTAATGTAGAATTATTTTGGTAGATATAGGATTTTCGTAACAGTATTTATAACATATCTACGTATCTATATTATGCTGTGGGGACTTAAGTCTCGAACTCGTCTTCGCATCACACTTAGGTTATTTTGCGTATCATAATCTAGTAATTTCGTAGGTGAACTTATCGTCATCTCAAAATTTCCCTTCGTCATCAGGTGGTTTGCAATTGTGATTGAAAATTGACTGGCAACGACAATTATGTATAACATAGGTTCTGAGAAAATGAGCGGAACATGTCTTCCTTCTTCTGGAGTAAGTCACCTCACAGTCACATGGCAAGGTATAACGTCGGTAAGAATGCGATAAATTGGACTGCTCAGGAACCGTATAGGTTAGTATTGTAGTGCAGAACAAGAGGACCAAACAGACCTTGGACTAAAAGATAAATTGTCCGATTGGAATTTTGTAAACCTTAATGACGGAGAATTAATAAGTATCTTTAGACACCGCGTGACAGCTAATAAGTGTCCTTAGAGATCACTTGAGTTACAAAATCCACTATTTGAAACATGTTGCTATAATACGCCGAATTGTAGATGATAAGTTAGGGTTAATATTCTCTCGAATGGCAACTGAAGAAATCCCGTATGTTATCATTCTTCCGGACATATCAAAAGATTAGAAGTTTAGAAAAGGGGGTGGGCTTCAAGGTTAAGCCCACTTATCAAAGACCTGGACAAGACCGGCGAGTCAATTCAAGGTTACACAAAAATAAAAAATTTTCGACAATGTGGGAAAATTTTACTCCTTACTCCATAAGCGCCATATCGCGTAGTATGTTCTTCCACTAATTTTCAGTGTTATTGTTCAGATATTTTGTAACGAAAACAGGTAAGAAAATTATATTTTTTTAAACTAACCCAAATCTTCTTTTCTATAATATTGGATGGGCGAGTATTATTTTTTCCATTATTGTAGGATGTACGAAGAAATTTTTTATTTACCTGTACCTGAGTAATTAGTAAGAGACTCAAAAAGTAGAGGTGTTCTCAGTTCATTTTACACTGTGAGCATATCCTTTGACCGATTTAACTCATTTTCAATAAGATCTATTACAAGAACTTCCGATATATTTGCCAATTTCGAAACCGTTTGCCACATATACTACACAGTTGACCAGACGGGCAAACGAACATGCTTAGAAGTATTACGAATTTAACATAGCTCAAGATAATATGTATTTAATGGGTTTTAAGGTGTTTATAAACGTTTTGACAAAAAAGTAATACTTTTATACACCATAATTTTGGCTAGGTGTGACCATTTTATTACGTACAGGTACCGTAGCATTGCAAACACAACATACACTTCAATTTTTATAGGCCTATCTGCTGTAGTTTGTGAGTAATGAGTGAAAGATCATTTTTTCCAATTTGGAAAACACATGTGATTTTAGGTGTTTTCCGGGCGTGCCTTTTGACTGATGTAGCTCATCACCTTTGCGCTTGCGTGTGAAGACTTGCAAAGCTTATGCCGATAGTTTCATTCTTGCGCTTAAGAGAATGTTCACAATAATCATAGACAAGTGGGCATTCTTCAATCGATTCAAAATTTGACGCTGATCATGTATATATGTCCTTTATGAGGTCTTTGAAGCATCTTTCTAGGTCTTGGAAAGGTTTCGACAAAGTGAATATAACACCACCTTCAGGTGTTAGGTAATACACACACATTTCACGCGCATTTTCTTGCTTGCTTAATCAATATAGAAAATAAAAGTCATCAAAATTATACGTAGACTTTCTCAACATGACTGTAATTTTAAATAAATCATGCAATATGCTCACTGTTTTGTAAGTTTTATAGCTGGTGCCCTGCTGAAAATAAAATAAATATTATCATAACATAAATAGCATCAGTTTCTAGCGAAGAAAATCAGTTGTTCGGTAAGGCATCGTTTCACTGTAACAGTCAAACCACCAGCATACTCGAAAAAGTGTGGTCTAATTACACTACCACCCCGAAAATCGAGAGATTGTTTAACCCCTTCTCTTGGATTTGTGAAAGGCAGTTTCACGCGTACGCGTGCTTCGACAGTTGAAAATAAGCCTTAACACTCGTATAATTTTGTTTAAACGATCGTGTCTGGTAACAGTTCAAAATTGGCGAACAAATTAGAATGACATTTCTTGTTGAAAGGCGCTATACGTATTTTAAATATTTAGTATTTCTTTAGAATAATATACTGTTGTCTCGCTCTTACTTCATGATTTTTGCTTCAATGTACGAAAACCACTGGATTTCATATATTGATGCATTCCTATAATATATTTTGTAATTTATAATGGTAAATGCAAGCTAAACTTACTGTTATATTGTTGCAGAAACTGGTTCGTTTTCTTTTGCTTATTGACTGTTATATGCAACTATGTATCCATACAAAAGATGCAGTCATTTAACATATTTCAATTTACGTCAAATTAAAAGTCTTTCTAATTCCTTAAAGAATTGTAAAAGTTATGTGAACTTTTCTTTTTATGTTAGCTGCAATGGCTATCGAAATATCCTTTTTATTTTTATATAAATTTTGTTGAAGCACACGTTCTTTGAGGATATGAAAATTTCCAAATCAAAAAATTACAAAAATTGTGTCACAACAAAATTATGCACATTGTTCGTATATGCGTATATTTAATACTTGTTGGTCCGCGTTATGTTATAAACACATTAATATCCGTATCTTCAATTTATGTGAATAACAGGCTGGGCTTCACGCCATCAAAATGAAGCGTGTGATTGGCTGTACTTGTGCTCAAATTAAAACAATTGCTTCTTATTATGTATTCATGCCGAGTATTGTGTGCGTTGATGGATTATTGCTTTCATTGGAGCTCGTTTGTGTTATTTTTTCTTTTGAAATGTATTTAAGAATGTATATATCATTGCGGTGGCATACTTTAGCTGCTGTCTTTGGTGAAGGTTATAATGACAGCAACATAGAGTTGGTTATTTACGTTTCCATTACACATGAAGAAAAAAGAGCTGGAGAAAAATACTTCATTGATTGTATTGATTACGTTGAAAATTTTGCTATCATGATGCGTTTACATTTCTAACATCAATGTGATTTATCGGATGCTGGTGTGGCTGTGGCGCAGTGGTTAACATGAGAGAGGATAATGCTGAGCGTTCATCAGAGGTCAAATTCAATTTAGGATGCGTAGATGAATAACAGCTGACAGCTACACCGGTTAACTCTGTAGCTAATAGGGTGGCGGCACCATTGCCGATCTCTATATTCGTATCACAGAGAGATAAGCCCACTGTATCGGCAGTTTTGGCACTTACGTCATCGCAATGAGTTGATATAGCAGGTTTGCTGAGCAATTTTGGCGACATATTGAAGAGCGTTGATCACTGAAGACGCGACCAGTAATTAGTGCCATTTATTTCACCACTATTTTGAGGGGGGATTTGCACCGGAACCGACACACCGGCCGACAACACGCCAGTAAACGATTGATTTTCTACCATAAAAAATAAATGGATTTAAAAAATATACACTATTAAAAAAATTTAAAAAGTACATTAAATGCTCTCATTAAATATAATCTTTAAAAATGATTACCGGTGTTATTTCCACTGACACTGGTGTTGCTGCCATAAACGGAGTGTTGTGCTGACGGCTGATGTGCTGCAGATGGGTTACACGAAGGACGTGCGTGGGCCACGTAAGCAGAGCCAAGAGACAGCGGGTCGTGAAACATATAGGGATAGCTGTCTCTTTGATGCAGGCATGACGTTGACATAGAGCTAAGTGATGATGTCACTGAGCTAGAATGTAGGTGGGGATAGATATAGATGCTGATTATATTTTAATAGCTTGTCGAAGTTCGAAGTGTCTTGTTTTAAAAAACGAAAGAATAGCTTCAGAACGTCTTTTAAAGAAAACAAATATAAACTAGAAAAATATATAATTCCAATATTTTAATGATATTTTGTAGAAAATACGTCTTCATTTTTATTACCAAATTCTATTGGTTTGCAGCGCAAAAGTTTGTTAAAATATTAGATTAAAAACAAGAATGATTAAATTAACATATTAAAAATCCACCTTCGGTTTGCTTCATTTTTTAACGCTACCGCTAAGCTAAACAAAAAAAAAAACTGTGTTTATATGCCTAATTTTGTTTATTTTCTACAAAATGGAATAAAGATATTGTGATTATAATTTCCTACATTTTTTTTAGGGTTTTTTTTATATGTTCCTTCAATGTTTAAAAATTTTCTGTTTGTACCATTGTACTATACTTTATTATAATAAAAACGCTATGTATGTCATTTTTTTTTAGTATCCACATTTAGACGTCAGAATGCTAAAAGAGCACAAAGGTAACAAGATCGTTTTTACCGCTGTTTGACGGAAAGTTATAGTTAGTAAGCTCAGAATAGTGCTTAATCTGTATGTATGTACGCTCGTAAAAAAAAGCTGATCAAAAGGGACTGCAAAGATTTTTAATTATTATGGAAAAATAAGTTTACCTTGTTGTCGAATAAGAAATCTGGAGATGGAACATTGAAGACCAAGCATAAATTAAGACTAAACGGTTTTAGGTGGAGTCAGCAAATTGTGGGGTATCTTAAAATTGGCTCATTTATTTATATTTATGTACGAACAATAAAGGCTTTTAAAATCCGCATTGGATAGCGGTATTACCTGTAGAATAACCCGCAATATCTTTGGATTTCTAGGCCTTTCTGTGTACGTAAAACTAAGGCTGTGATAAAATATTATGTGGCTGCTTTTCTCTATTATATTTTTGAAAAAAAGCTGGACACTATATTGTGTATGTGTTGTAGTTTATGAGCAGCAAGCAAAAAACTCGGAAAGCACAAGTGTTCTCAGCTTCTGTTGCGCAGACGTGTTGTTGACATGTCCTTTGATTGGTTTTGGTAATTTTCAATCTGCTTTGCCAATTTGTGGTCGATGTATTTGTCTTTGCAGGCGGGAGCATATTTAGCATAGATACTACAAAGTTGGGCAGACGGAAAAATGGTCAATCGAATAAACGGACATTCTTAGGCACATTCTAAATTCGACATAAGTCAAGAATACATATAGTTTATGGGGTTTTTTCCGGGCGTTATAAAGGTTTCGCTAAAAAAATCAAATTTCAATACGTTAAAATATTGGGTGAGTGTACTAGTGCCAGGTACTATGGAATCTCTTATAGAATTTACGTTAAAATTTTTGTAGACTTAAATGCTATAGTTTGCGGGTAATTAGCAAAAAACAAAATTTTTATTTCGTTTGGAAAACAGAGGTGCTCTAACTAGCTAAACGTTTCGTTGCGACTGATTTGACCCATTTTCTAGACCAATCTGCACGCAAGAATTTCCAATATTACAGCCAAATTTGAACGCGAAAGCTTCATTTCTGCTGCCAAAAGCATGGTTACACCAGACCTTACATACACGGACTTACTAAGATCGATTCGGTAAAATGAGTACACTAATTATCCTTCGGGGATGGGTTTAAAAATATGACATTTAGTTTATGTTACAAACAAATAACAAAAAGAAGCAATTTATTTTTTTAGTTCTAATTACATTGCTGAACAAGGTGATAAGAAAAAAAATTGCAGGAATTAACATAAATAAAAATTAATTTTTAATCGATTAAAGCATTGAACCTAATATGAAGAATAATACGGGCATAAATTTCCCGTAAAGAGTGGATTGAAACAGTTCAGAATTTGGCTACTCGGTTTGACATAAGAATGGTATCACAACTTGCTTACTTCGAAAACGAGAAGATCAATTACCGATCTGATTTTAGAGGGAAAAAGCATGAACATGGTTTCTAAATTTCTCAAAATACACCTACAAAAAACTGCTTTGGAATCAATGTTCGGCAAACTGTAATTAGTTATAGAAAGCATACACTTAAGCTGATCTTCCCTTTTATTCTTCTTAAAAGTTTGGCATTTTGGATAACAAGGAAGTCACTAAGATTAAACGAAGCTTATGCTGCTGAATAAAGTATGCTCTTTGTGGCCTTTTGCCATTTATTGAGGAGCCTACGGACGCTCTCGAGACTTGGTGTTTTCGGGGCGAAACGAGGATCGCACATCTTTAGATTTTGTGAACCGCTGATCCGCTGTACCGATCTAAACAAGTGGTAAAAGAAGACAAGTCTGAAGACTAATTCACATGCGAGAGAAGTTTACAATTTAAATTAAAGATTGCTTTCTTCTTATTTTTTCCGCATACGGGCAAGCGTTGTCGTGAAACAAAATGGCTTTTCGAGTTTTTGGGTTGACGGTAAATAGCTCCTTTTCGTCAAACGAGTGAATTGAATTGATTAATTGTTTTTAATAGCGTTAAATGTGCTATTCTCATAGTACTCCTCAGAAGTTCGTAGCTGGTATAGTAGCATCTGTGGACATGAATGTTCGGGGTTGCAAGAGATGTGGACGGTTTTATCGGATTAATCTATGCTTTTTGGTTATGTTCCATTATTCATTGACTTAACAAATGTGATGTGGTTTTTGCAGGGCGATAGATGCTGCTTGTTAACATTCATCTTTTTGCACTTTGATACGCACTCGATGACGGTACTTACGTTGCAAAAACAGCAATGGTTAAGTGATGTGTACCCACAATGGTGGGATGGATGTATGTTTTATATTGTACGTTCTATAAAACAACCAATATCAGCATAAGGGGTTTATTTCTACTAAATATATAGATTTGAGTGAGCACGAGAAATTTGTAAAAAATTAGAAAGTTAATAAAATTAAACCCATCATAATATTACAACGATAACAGGGTTCGATTAAAAACTAAATCCACGAAGCAACGTGATCGAATAAAGTGAAAAGGAAATTTTTAAGTCCGTTGTGAGGAAGCATAAGCAATTTGATGTGAAAGCACTATCTAATTTTCTCCATCATACCAATTTTTGACAATCGAATACTAGTATCATCTTTAGCTGTGCCCGCAATTATGCGTTAAAATGTCAGCATTCAAAAAAATGTCATATTTTTGCTTCCATCATTCTCATAATTATCACAGAACATTGTTCGTTGTAAATCTATAATACAAGCAGTGAAGCATATGAATATTTTTTTTTCCGAAACGTTTGCAACACCCAGAAGGAAGCTTCAAAGATCCGACATGGTGTATATATTTTTCATTAGCATCAAATTCTAAATCAATCTCAGCATGCCCATCTCTCGGTCCATGTAATGTCTGTGGTAAACTTTCTCCTCCTTTAAAAAACAAAAAAGAAATGCGGGTTTTGGCTTGTTCCTTAAGAACTACAATAGATGCACGTATATTTTGTAACTGATACTCAGGCATTTGTTACCCAGTATCGAGATGTCATTCATTTATCAAAACGCTTGTTACAATCTAAAAGAATTTTCGGAAATTCTATAAGTCTGTATATATTATTGATCAGTATCAAATGTGAACCCATTTAGGCACGTTTGTCGCAAAAACACAGATATCGGACGTTGCTGCATGGAAATATGACAAATCGGTCAAAGGAGAGGCCCGCGGTAAAGGACAAAGCAAACCAAACGGTACTTTGCTCCTTGGCACAATAAATACTTGCAAATTCTATTTTAATATAAAGATTGTCGGCATAGAAGATTTGACCACTGCCGAACATAATTTTCTGACTTGTTGAACAACAAATGGGGAAGTTTACATTGTGTATCTGTTACATTTTATAACGAATAAAAAGCACGAAAAACAAAGGTGTTCTCAGTTATGGTAATTTTCAAGTTCGTTTGCAAATTTATATGCGATATCGTCATACTTGCGAACAGGAAAACGTTTACCACGAACGCTGCATGGTTGGGTACACGAACAGTCGAGCAGACGGATATGCCTAGGTGCATTCCGAATTTGAGGCTTGTCAAGAATGTATACGGTTTATGGGGTTTTCCAAGATTTCTTCAGCGCGCCGTAATGTTATTGACAAAAAAATGAAAAATTTGATATACCACAATTGTTAAATTTTGTCTATTTTGGCTATAGCTCCGATTTCCTACGCATTACACAGGTGGATAGACGTGTAAATCGGCACACCTAATTAATTCAACTGTACTTTGTACTTTATGGGGTCTCTAAAGGTTGCTTCTGGGTGTTCCGAACAATTTGAGAAGATGCATATACACGCATTGTGCGGTGATGGGTATAAAAAACTATAGCATACATCAGTCACAATTATGGTGTTTTTTTTTATTTCATAAATTGTAGAAATTTTAAAACGTTCGACACTGGAGAGCTTGAAGGTTTATTTTATTAGACTACTTTCAATACTTAATTTAACCTTGCGAAAGCAACTGTTTTCTATATGGTTCGACTTGCATCAACCAGAGATTTTATGGAGTAGTTATATTCTCTGGGCGAATTAACTCTTATTCCCAAAAATTCTTAGGAAACTTATCGCTACTTGTAAAGCCAATCTTCAGACATATGTTATGTTAGAAAATTTCGCAGCTGGATATGTCTAAAGTGATTAGGAATCTATAATTGATGGAGTCCGTTTAAATTTAATAGAGTCCGCGGGCCATAATTAAATTAGTTTGAAGTAAAATCATTTCCTTTTAATAAAATTCTCCGAAAAGAAAATAAGTTCCAAGCTTGTTCAAAGCAGATTCTAAGACTCATAAAAAAAACACAGGCCGAAATTCATTTCAAATATTTATCACATATTTTTTTAAAAATTAGTGTTGCGTCCAATGAATCCGATAAGTTTGTATTAAGTAAAGTACTGATGAAGGTTCTAGCTGCTGAGCTACGTTTAAATTGCTAACTTACTTGTAATTTTCTGCCATTGTTGCAATCGGTTGAGGTATAGGAGAGTACATTGAATTAAATCCAGTATTCAGTGGAAGACGTGGAGCAACAGCCTGTAGTGGAGGACTCACCGAATTTGTATGACTCCCACCACCTTCAGCGCCTTCAATAACATTGGTGCTACTATTACTGCTCGCTGTTACAAGGGCTGCAGATGTAGCAGCTGCTGCTTCACTATTTGTTGCATTGGCGCTAGTCGAATTTGGGGTATGACTAGAGGAATTGTTGTCTGCGACACTTCCTAAGACTGAATTTGTAATGTTACTTGGTATGGAGCTATTGTTAGAAGTTGTTTCAGCACTTGTTCGGCTACTGTTTCCAATATTGTGCGCAGGCCGTCGTTGTGTGCGTAGTTTCTCTTCTCTGCGCCATTTCGCCCGTCTATTCGAAAACCATACCTATATTTAAAATTGACTATATTATGTCTTCAATTTACTTTAATTTTTATTGCTGTTATTTCGTTATTTTTTAACATTTACATGTCCCAAATATTCAAATAAATAAAAATGAGTAACGAGAGGAATAAACGTTTCTAACAAAGCTCAAAAAATAAATAAATAGAACAAACGAAATTTAAACAAATTACAGATGATACTGCGTTCGTAGGTTATGGATAATAAAAAATAGAATTAGTTATCCTTTTAAACACCTTTTCAATAATTATGATGTTTTGAAATTAGTAGTTAAATAATTACACAGCTGCGTTCTAAATTTTTTCAACTAAATGGTACTATCGAAAAGTTCACCAAGATACACGTTTTGAAGTCTACATATAGTAGTCCCTGTTAATTGAAAAAAAAAATTGCAAATAATTCTATCTGTTTACTTTTGATGAAATTAAATTATATGGTTTTTATACAGCATTGTTTTTGCCTATACATTAACAATATAATTGGGCGGGCAGCTTCATCATACAGCTGAGTGCTGGCCACTTATTACAAGTGAACAGCGACGTAACTATAAAGTTGTAATTTGTTATGAATTTATTTATTTATTTATAAAGGAATTTTGCCTATAAAAAAATAAAAGCCGAAGTAGGTGGCATTTTAAAAATACATATATTAAGATAAATATTAAGGGTTAAGTTTTGTCAAGTATAGAAAATGAAGAAAGGACAAAATGATCAATTGATGTAGGGAGAAGAAGCATGCGCGCACCTAACGCAGAGGCCTATTCGCACCGGGTGTAAATCCGAGTGGGCAACGAAGCCCTAAATCGATACAAACATGCAACAACTAGCCAATCGATAGAAATACTTGGTCTAATTTGGCAATCATACAACCTTTAAAAATACAAAGGTAATTTAGATGACGTAAGCATGACACGTATACTGCGGAGAGTTAATTTGATACCATTTGACTAGTTGACACTAAATTGAGGATATTATTTTGATTTTTGCAAATAATTACGATTATGAAAATAAAGTTTCTACAAACACGGTAGGAACGCACAAGTTTCTTCTAATAAAAGCGACGAGCACGGCCTTTCATCGATAGAGCGCTTAAATAAATTTTTGCGAATCAACTCACTATTGAATGAAAATTATAATAAAATACCTTTCTGACAATTACGTCTTGAATGTACACGTTTACCAGTACATCTAAGAGGATTAAGAAAAAAATAAAACCAGGCCATATGTCAAGTAAAAGTAGACGGGCAAATAATGTGTAGTTATATAAAGAGCCTATTCTTATTAGCGCATTTCTCAATCGCCAGGTTTTCCGAATTTGCATAACCGTTACCTATACATAATATGTTATTGGTTACTTTATCGTAGTTAACTATCGGAATGCGTTGACCAATTAGGCATGTACGTTGCACACTAATTGACTGCATATTGGTAAATTCAATGTGGTGGTGCAAATCCTCTCAGCATATTACTGTGCCCTCAAACCGATGATAAGCCTTCTTAAAACATTAAATCGGAATTTGTGAAAAGTACAGCTTTATAATCAACAACTTATATATTATGTGCTAAGTAGAAAATGTAGAAGTGCTCAGTGATATTTATACTGTGCTTGTCTATTGTTTCATTTTTAGTAATACTTGCTGGCGCTCGTAAGTGAATATATATTTTATAAAAGAACCATTAGAGAGGTAATAATATAAACAATT
The DNA here is from genome assembly GCA_000688715.1 of Glossina pallidipes. Taxonomy (NCBI): domain Eukaryota; kingdom Metazoa; phylum Arthropoda; class Insecta; order Diptera; family Glossinidae; genus Glossina; species Glossina pallidipes. Next base: position 620,975 of record KK499892.1, read on the forward strand.
AAACCAAGTTTCAGTCGTTGCTTCATTGCTTCATTTAGTGTCTGGAAAATGAAATAGTGCCGCTATAGAAATGCGGCACTATTTCATTTTCTACAGATAAAGTTCCAAAAAAATTTCTATTGCCGAGTACAAAGTTGAAGTAACATTAAGTGCAACAGTAAGGAAATGTACTTAATCTTAGTTTAGTCAGAATGCATAAATTCCAAAGCAAAATGCTTCAAAAATATTTAAATAGTCTTTGCTTCAAATCAAAGTAAAATTCACGCACCATCAAGTCAGATCATTAAACCCTGATTTTCTTCCGAATTCTAATATGAACTCAACCCGCAAAATTGAAAACATTCCTCGGATTAGAAAGGAACTATTATTGTTAAGACTTAAGCTAAGTTGACTAAATGTCATTTATTTAGAACGCCATTTTATATCAGATCGTTTATGCCTCAACTATGTAAAAAATATATAACATTTTGCGGAGATAAGAATTCATAAGAATATTTTCCAACAAAAGTTTGACAGGTAACAATACTTTCTATTGCTTCATAATTTTTAAAGTTTTTCGCAACGGGCGCCATCCAATATTGACACACTACATCACTAAAATGTCGCTGCAAATATTAGTTCGCCCCAAATATTGTTATTATTAAAAAAAATAAATTATTAAAGAAATAAATTTATATACCGAATCAAAAGAAAGAAGGAGAAATAAAACAAGATTAAGCGACTCTAAGAAATTGACACATATTGTAAATTATTGCATATTAAAGAATTCCAGAAAAATATTTCATTGCGTGGCTGTTTGTATTTTTTTTTTTTTTTGAGGTGTGGGTGATCATTTCTTGCAAATAGAAAAAAACGAGAAACAACAAAAACATGTCTAGGGACAGCTGCTTTATCGCCCCGATATTGCACAAAATTTGTAGTGGAAAAGTCGTATAAACTATTTAATAAAGTCAACAACAAATTCAATTTGCGCAGTTTTGTAAAAAGAGCAAAGTAGTTTTTTTCTTACTAAATTTCGCGTAGTTGTAATCGTCAAATTAGAACTCTTGCCAGGCAACGAAAAAGAAATTTTGTTCTTGTTAACCATTCTTTACATGTGGAAGATATTGATATGTGCTACATTTTGGCCGATTTTTGAAATTAATTAACTTTGATCCGGTTAAAGAACGCTTAGTTTCGATGAGTTATTCTGCTAAAATAATGCAATATGAATATGATGCCTCATTTCCCACACATGGTTCGATGCTCTTTATAGTGGTTTATTATAAAGTAGATAAATACAAAAAATATGTAAGTTGTGGCCACATCAATATAAGAAAAATTTATTTATAATTACTAATTCAAATTGACAAACGATTTATGTATATTAATTTACTCTTATTATATATAAAAGTTTATGTACGTCCACATATTTACTTACGTATATATTTACATTCATACATATATACATAATTACAATTATATAAATTAAACGATAACTCATTCCAATATAATAAATTCTGTATAAAGTATAAAAGAAAAAAATGAAATAAAAAAAATTTTTTTTTTATGAGAGGAAATTATGTTAGGGGGCTTCGGACCTAACTTCGGGATCTCCTCTAGACATCATGGGTCGGAGGAGACCATTAGCTAGAACAGGGTGGGTAGAGAATGGCTCCGGGCCGAAAATGTGCCCGTTCGTTAAGATAGGTTTCGTCCGTCCGTCTATTCGTGTAAGGATTAGTACGCACTATTCTTTTAGGTGTGAACCTGCAAGGAGAGTCCGAGAGACAAAATGTAAAACCCCCCACATCTCCCAAACTAGCTAGCTCAGCAAAGGCACGTATATCAGTCTACTCAGCCTCCAATTCTTACGAAGCGGCACCGCACAGCGGTTCTAAAAATATTAAAGTCCGTTTCCGATCTTTCGAATAGTTGGACAGACCTGTAGGATTAGCAGACATCGCGTGTTATACAAAAGTGGTTGCCATCGCAATAGAATTTGATGGTGTCCCACTAATGTAGGGTCCATCAGACTGAAATTAATATTGTTTTTTTTTTACGAGTTCATCCATTAATATTATTGATTAATTGTGTATCTTTGAAAAGTCGGCTCATAACTACTTCATCGCTAGTTTATTTCACTATGTGAGTACTTGTCTATTTTCGTATGAATAATTTTTGGATTCATTTATACACAAATGTGTTGTCTTTTATTTTGGGTGTAGCCCATGAGTTCGAAAAGTGAGCAAATGCGGCTTGGAATTGTTGATCTTCGACATATTGTCATTAACGAACCACTGTTTTTCTCACCTTATATCTTCCTGTTTGTAACGTGCATAAATGAATTGAAAATTTATTTTAAGATGTATGACATGGTACAGTGTGTGACATTGATTGCTTCATTCGAGCATAGCTTTGGAACTATGGTTGTGATGCTGTGATTAAGGCTCAAGCTATCCACGATTTGCCGTAAATCGTAGTTAATGTTAGTTAATTCTCTACACTCATTCGAGAAAATAAATATAATTTTGGATGAACGTTACTTTCTAACTTATCGGTAAATAATCCGAAGACCCTAAAAGTCTTCTTTCTTATCAGTAATTTTATATTCGATTTATTTAATAGTTTTGCTCTTTCTGCATATTGGCGTATTTAATCTTTCTATTTTTATTACTGATATAAATATATATATATTTTTATTTATTTATTTATTTTTTTTGAATATATATTATACAATGGTACTTTATATATTTATATTTACTCCAAATTTTTACTGTAACACTATCAATTGAACCAGCAACATATTCTGAAACAGCATCATGATTACTTTATTTGATTGAATTTAATTTTTTTTTATTGGCGGTTCTTCATGTGGATTGAATCTTATTCTCATAATTTCAAAGCCATGATTATTATTACGTAAACAAAATAAAAACATTAAAATATGTTGAGTGGTACTGAACAAGAAAGTTTAGGGGCTATGTCGCTTCCTGTTAACCCGATCTCCGAAATATCCAAAAAGGCCATTGTAGTCAAAAAATATATCGTCAAAAAAACCTGTAGGCACACGTTTCACTACTCTTGTGTGTATAAACATTTATCGACACACACCACTTGTTAAATTGTGGATCCATTTTAACTCAAGCAAATAGTGATGGCATAAATCAACTTCTTCCTCCAGTCTTGACTGGGTGCCGAACTAAATCAAGATAGGACTGTGAAAGATCCGCTGACAAATAATTACAGCAAGCTGCAGATTTAAAAGAGATGATATCTTCTAGTATCACGACACAGCAAACAAATATGGTCGCATTAATACCTAAGAAAACGTCTGAAGGTATCTAAACCAAAGTTAAAAAATGTTTCTTGCGTATTAGTTCGCCAACCGATTCAGCTGTTCGCGCTCGTGGTGACTTTACACACCTGCAACTCTCGACAGATGGAATTCGCTTGGAGCTCACCAGCTTACTGGTCATAAGCCTGTAAGTAGGGTAAATAGTGAGCAATAAAACTTGAATCAGTTATTAGGTATCCCTTCCAATCGTCAAAGTGATACCAACGGAATCTATCTTCTCTTAACCATACAACACAATCTAATGCTTTACCCTTACATCCGACTAAGATCAGCGCTATTATTCATAGTTTGAGAATTAATTTTAGTGGTAGTGCTAATGGTCTAAGTGTAGATGCGTTTATTTATCGAGTTCAAGTTTTAACAACACAAACTTTAAGTGGAAATTTTAGGCTGGTTTATCAGCATGCTAATGCTCCCTTCGAGGGTAAGGGTAACGATTGGTACTGTAGGTATCACAAGTTCTTTAGATCAGCAGTTTGGAGTGATTTGTGCTCACTGTTGCGTTTGCAGTAAAGAGATGTTAGGACCGATATCGTGATCGCAAGCAACGTATGAATGAGTGAGTAGCCAAATTTTTAAAGAGAAATTTACTTCCTGAAATTCAGCAAGAACTGCTTTATGTGAACGTCTATTCAGTGGCTCATCTACGCGATTGTGCAGAAATGCAAGTTTTTGCTACAAGATGTTAGGCACTGAAATTTGATTTGAAAGGCACCGATTTTTCCTAAAAAGATTTCCGAGTATTCTCGCTCAAGCACACCTGATTTCTGAAGTCCAAACGAACGACGAAATTGTTGAAATTAGTGTCAAATGCTAGTATTTTCACGAAACTGGAGATGGGTATCATGATTGTTTGTCTGAAACCAAATTATTTTGCTTTGGTTACAGAGCAGTCAAAAAACTTGCTATTGAACGCACTGATCGATGTGTTCCAACCATTTCAGAACAAAACATCCAGTCAAGTGACCAACACCGATCAATAAATCGAAAAGATAACCATCCCGAGTTAATCCAATCACTAAATAATTTCACAAATAACCCCTTAGACAACCATTTGATTCGCACATTTAAATTTTATCATGTTCATTTAAGCCAGTATAATAAAGCTAAAGGCAGATTTTTTAGTGCATCTTTGTTACCTTTGTCACTTTGTAGACGACCTAAACGATCTACCATCCGTTTGCGTCAGTTTTGGAGAATTTCACAAAAAAGTAGAAAACAATACTTTTCCGCTGTTCTTTCTGAAGTGACATACGATGATTTGTTGCTATCCAGTTGTCTGATTAATATGGGTTCATCTGTTTGATGTTGTAAACATGTTCTAAACATAATGATGTAAACATGCTGCAGTAGGTTGTATAACCACCGACGTTACCTTCAGGGCTAAAGCCAACCTTTTAATTTTATATTCTGATTATTGTATCGTTTCAATAAAATTTGTATCTAGAAATCGATTTCGTTCGTACTTTTGGTCTCGCCAAAGATCCCTTTTATGAAAGTGTAAACACACCACCGCTTCTTAGTTGTAACGAAATACCGCCTAATGTTATCGACCATAATTTGAGCGCAAAGCAAGCTAACAAATTGAGACGTGAAAAGTGCCAAAGGTTGAATATTGTTACAAGCCTTGGCTTAAATATGACTTTCGGCAAACGTTAGATGAAATGTCGAAAGAGAAGACAACCTTTATAGTGCCTGGTCGTCCATTATATCAGTTTATGACAATGCCGTTTCGCACCCCAAACTATATTCCGATTAATCGACAAAGCTATCCCGCCTGATATACGTTATCAAGTTTACTTAGATGATCTGTTAATCAATAAAAATAAAAAATCTCCAAACATTGTCTGTAATTGCTTTATGTATACGGAAAGCCGATTTAACCATTAATGTTGCACAGAGTAGGCTCTTGCAAAAACATGTAAAATACCTGGGACATATAACAGGTCATCATCCAGACAGATCTGAAAAAGTTCAGAATATTCGTGACTATCGCTTACCGAAATCTGTTCGCCAGTTAAAACGATTCTTAGGTGTTTGTGGTTGCTACCGTCGTTTAGTGCGTAACTTCGCATCTTTGTCCACTCCCCTGACTGACGTGTTAAGCAAACGGAAGTCTTTCGAATGGTCAAAGAAAGCAAAACTCTTTTTTGAATATCTGAAAGAAGAACTCAGTTCTGCACCGTTATTACATGAGTCAGATTTCACTCGTCCATTTTCTATCCAACGTGATGCAAGCCAGATTAAGGTTCCAATTGCTTATATGTTTTATAAACTTAATAGTGGTCAAAGAAACTATTCAATATTTGAAAAAGAATATTTAGTAGCCTTTTTGGCTACAAAAAGTTTCGGGCCTATGTAGAAGGGCAGGGATTGGAAGTTATTACGGATCACGTTTCTCTCAAGTGGTTAATGTCCCAAAAGCACCTTCACGGTCGATTGGCCAGATGGTCGTTAAAATTGCAAGGTTTCAACTTCTCAATTAAGCATCGAAAAGGTAGTCAACGTGTTGTGCCTGATTCGTTTTCCCGAGTGCTTTTTAGAAGAATTGATCGACTCCAGAAAAATCGATTTGACTTCTAATGTCTTTCAATTCCCGAAATACGTTTCTTTAAGAGATAGTCTTCAGTCCAAGTTTGATCAGTTATCTAACGTAGAAATTCGAAATGGTTTTATTTACAAAAGAACCCTGTATTCGCGGAAATTATGGGTTCCACCAGATCTTACTGATCACTTACTATAACTTGCTCATCACAATTGACCGTTCATGGAGGCATAGACAAAACCATTTTCCATTTAAAAACGTTCTCCTATTGGCCGAAAATAGTTAAACAAATTTCAGAGTTGGTTCTTCCTGTGAAGTCTGCAAGCAGACGAAAGCGCCGAACCAAATTTTAAAACCACCTATGGATCAACCAATTTCTGTTCAACCTTTTCTAAAATGATATCTACATCTATTGCTTCTTTTTCCTGCTAATGTTGATGTTATCATTCGTCTCATTCATTTGTCGAAATTTCACTTCCTCGAAACTATCAAAAAGTTTAATGGCCAAAATATACTTTCGTTTCTTAAAAAGCGGGCTTTTCCCTTTTTTTCAATTACAACTGACAACGGTGTTTAATTCAAGTTATCCCTGTTCAAATCTTCGTTAGAGAATCATGGTCTTCATCACAACTTTACTGACTTTTATTCACCGCAAACTAATGCGAGCGAATTGTTAAATCGATCTATTTTAGCCGCTATCAGAGCATACATTAATGTCTCTCAACGAGAATGGGATGAAAACTTATCGACCATTAGTTGTACCTTGAGAAGTGCTGTTTGTGCATGCACAGGATTTCCACCTTACTATGTTCTGTTCGGTCGAAACATGCTAAGTAATGGAAAAATCATATGCGCTATTACAAAGCTTTGATGTTTTACGACAGCCCTACTCTTCTTTTAGAACTGACGAGAAGTTAGAACTGATTAGAGAAAAAGCCGGTGAAAATATTAGAAAAGTCTACACTCGTTATACTGCTGCTAACAAGTTGCGCTCACGTTGGGCAAACAGTAATTAAAAGGAATGTAATCAATTTTAAAAGGAATTTAAAGCAATTCGAAAACGCTGTAGTCATAGCTAACCATGGGTCAAGTTATTATGAGCTTAAAGATCTCAAAGGTAAAAAGCAAGGCATATTTCGTGGCTAAAGATTTGCGCGCATGACCACTTTAACGTCATTTAATTGTCTCCAGCTGTTGATGATCCCGTTTACTCTCGCGCGAAACACTTGTTTTATAACATGTGGTTGTATATTATTATATTTGATGGAAATACAACCCTGCGCTATATGAACTGTTAATTTCACTCACGAAAAACATGCTTGATATGAAAGATATTTTTGCCGGAAGCAACAGCGACTAACTTTATGATAGGAAGAAGAAAATAGCATTTTTTTTGGCAAAGAGGCGAAGAAAAAAAAATGTAGTAACAAGTAATAAAGTTTCTAAAGTTTTATGTACGAAAGATTCAAAAAAAATAAGTAAATAAATACTATCAGAAAGCTCGGTAGCTGGTCTTTTGAACGCTAATTGGTGGCGTTAAAATAGTCTGCGAAACAACATGACTTATTTTAGTACATTGTTATACAAAATTGGGGAATATATTAAAGCAATAAGTAATGATTGAAGAAAAACAGAGTGGATGCAAACATTTTCAATTTTTTGTTGAGAGAGTAAAAATGTTTTGCTGGGTATTAAGAAAATAAATTTATATACCGAATCAAAAGAAAAAAGGAGAAATAAAACGAGATTAAGCGACTCTAAGAAATTGACACATATTGTAAATTATTGCATATTAAAGAATTCCAGAAAAATATTTCATTGCGTGGCTGTTTGTATTTTTTTTTTTTTTTGAGGTGTGGGTGATCATTTCTTGCAAATAGAAAAAAACGAGAAACAACAAAAACATGTCTAGGGACAGCTGCTTTATCGCCCCGATATTGCACAAAATTTGTAGTGGAAAAGTCGTATAAACTATTTAATAAAGTCAACAACAAATTCAATTTGCGCAGTTTTGTAAAAAGAGCAAAGTAGTTTTTTTCTTACTAAATTTCGCGTAGTTGTAATCGTCAAATTAGAACTCTTGCCAGGCAACGAAAAAGAAATTTTGTTCTTGTTAACCATTCTTTACATGTGGAAGATATTGATATGTGCTACATTTTGGCCGATTTTTGAAATTAATTAACTTTGATCCGGTTAAAGAACGCTTAGTTTCGATGAGTTATTCTGCTAAAATAATGCAATATGAATATGATGCCTCATTTCCCACACATGGTTCGATGCTCTTTATAGTGGTTTATTATAAAGTAGATAAATACAAAAAATATGTAAGTTGTGGCCACATCAATATAAGAAAAATTTATTTATAATTACTAATTCAAATTGACAAACGATTTATGTATATTAATTTACTCTTATTATATATAAAAGTTTATGTACGTCCACATATTTACTTACGTATATATTTACATTCATACATATATACATAATTACAATTATATAAATTAAACGATAACTCATTCCAATATAATAAATTCTGTATAAAGTATAAAAGAAAAAAATGAAATAAAAAAAATTTTTTTTTTATGAGAGGAAATTATGTTAGGGGGCTTCGGACCTAACTTCGGGATCTCCTCTAGACATCATGGGTCGGAGGAGACCATTAGCTAGAACAGGGTGGGTAGAGAATGGCTCCGGGCCGAAAATGTGCCCGTTCGTTAAGATAGGTTTCGTCCGTCCGTCTATTCGTGTAAGGATTAGTACGCACTATTCTTTTAGGTGTGAACCTGCAAGGAGAGTCCGAGAGACAAAATGTAAAACCTCCCACATCTCCCAAACTAGCTAGCTCAGCAAAGGCATGTATATCAGTCTACTCAGCCTTTGCTCCTTACGAAGCGGCACCGAACAGTTTCCGATCTTTCGAATAGATGGACAGACCTGTAGGATTAGCAGACATTGGGTATTACACCTTCTAAACTTAAATAATTAGTTTAACCCAACATTTCGATAATCGTGGAAGATGATTTTTCAAATGTCCCCAAATACGCGTTAGTTTCAGTAATATCCCCATCATTTTAGCTTTCTGTGTTCTGGACGACATCTAAGTGTCAGTCGCAAGAATCAGTAAACAATATGTTATATGAAATTTTGCCCTCGCAATAACTTAGAATATCTACCGTTGAAATTTTGTAGCTCATTATTCGCTTTTACTTAAATATGTATTTGAAGGTATTCTTAGGAAAATTACACGCCTAATAAGATAAATGTGTATAAAAGCACGTTATTGCATGGAGAACTAAATTTCCTAAATAGTTGGGAAAATGATAAAAATAAATAAAAATTTGCGATGCTTTACCACCATAAAAGTACTTCAGGCACTTGGCGATTGTCAAGAAGACTAATAAAAATTCGCAGGAAATTGGACACATAAAAGGATTAACCAAAATATCACAATGAAATCTCATATTGGTAACTTGTTTTCAGGAGGTTTATAATTAGTGGAGCAACTCAAAGCGAGGAGAGCTGTATCGTGACGTTTGAAGAAACAAGTCAGCCAAGTGGATATTAGCTCAAGATAGTAATGTGTTGTGAAATATTAAAACCCTATTTCCTGTTAATAAGTTGATTTTAAACTTTATAAATACGTTTTCTGTAAATAACTTTTCTAAAATTGCAAATAAAATCAACGTTGTTATAAATGCACACTCCTGTGGTACGAAATCTGAATATCTGAAAAATACTATATTATCTAACAATATTTAATAATATCCTCGATATAGGATCCTAGTTATGTGTCGTGATAACACTAACTGCTATAAAATAATGTGTGCTGTTTGAAGAGTTCTACTTCAGGTTGAAGGGATTTTCAGGTTCATTCAGGTTTGATTTTCATGCCATAAAGAGAAAAAACAGTAAGAAAACTTGGCCTTGTTTTGTTACCCTAATGATGTTTTCTTTTTTTTAGTTATTTATTTTACTTATTTATTTACACATGAAATTCAGCAGAAATAAATTAACCGCCAAATTCAATCGACTCTTAGAAGCAAATCTTATTTTTATTAATAGCTTATACAAAGTATATAGGGAGAAGTAAAAAAAAACAAAGAAAATCTAAAAAGAATAAGATTTGTAAATAAATAAAAGAAAGAAAAAAAGGTAAAAACCGTATGCACATCTAGCACAGAGGTACAGGTTATAGTTATGTAGAGGCAGGTTTATGTTTATTTCGTAAAAAAGTTTCAAAGTGATCGGTTGCGTTATAGTAGTGAGTAAAACCTGGAGCATCAAAGTGAGCATGTAAGACGTATTTTATATTTTATTTCAAAAAAGGCCACACAGAAGCACATAGAGAGATATGTGTGGGATGGAACTAATGTTATAGCAGAACTCAGTTGCGAATGAGAGGGCTACCGCTTTCTGGTGAACTAAATACCATTGATACAAGTAAAAGTTATGATTGAAGATGATCGATACATAATGATTCTTGAGATTGCAGATAAACTTAATTCATCCAAAACAAGTTATGCCTTATGTAAAAAAAAATTATGTTACTTCATAGTGAAATATGGGAAGAAATTTCTGAACTTTCTAATATATTTTAAAGGCCTCAAATCTTATAATACGCCATTTTGTGAAGTGATCAATTTCAGAATTGGAATCGAGTTTGTGGAATCAGCGGGTGAAAAATGTCGGAACAAAGAGATTCGACCTTTCAATATCACCAGATGAGTCGGAACCATTGAAAAAGAGGGATATATGGAGATGCTTCTTTTGGAGTTAACAAATTTATAAAAATATTTGGGATTAATAAGAAGTGAGGACTTTATCAACTGAAGATATTTGTAATAACTTTGGTGGTTGAGATAATAAAACCTGTGTCTTGCAGCGGAGCAGGCGAATTAATTGTATGCAGAACTAGTTTTTGAAAAGTTTCCTTTTCCTATTTTTACAGTATTTAATTATTTTGCTAAACTGTGGCGGGCAATTGCTTCGAAGGAGTGGTTGTCTAATCGAAACGGATGGAAATAGGTACGTTTCAATGTTCCTATGAGAAAAATAGAGCATAATGTGCGAAAGATGAGATTTAAGCAGCAAATATTTGCGGTATTAAAATCATCTATCATATCATATTAAATTAGAAATAGTGAAAGCTCACATTTAGCTTACTTAGAAACTTTGTCTGAACTTAAATCTATGGTGTTACTCTAGTATTACAATTTGAGAATTTAGGTAACTTAATATGCGTAGTTTAGTGATTACCTAAGCTATTTATCCATCAAACAAATTCTTGTTCAATTAATCCTAGGCACAAGACAGAGGGACAATGTTATGTCCTGCTGGTTTTCAAATTCAGGTGTAGCGCCCAGAAAAATTAAAAAAATCTGTTAAATAAGACAACGCACAAATTTGTAACGAGTTTCGAATTATTTAGTACATTCCGAAATTGCCTGCTATAAATCTCTACATGGAAATGGTATTAGCACATAGAAATATGTTGAAAATTTCTTTAAGTTAACTTTAGCTATGGAAAATGGTTTTTGGTTTACTAAAAATACAAATATCTTAATATATGTAGCCCGTAATCCCATATAATTTCTCTAAACTCTCTGCCCCCATTTTAGATTTTAGGATCTTGAGGAGTATGAGAATATGTTTCTAAAGTTCAAGAATATAAATGCTTTGTAAATATTGCAGCTCTGTAAACATAAATTGGGAATAATTTTGGCGATGAACGGTAGGTATAAAACGTAAGTATACGTAAAATAAATAAACAAGGAGAGAATGACCAATAAATAAAAAAAACAAAAGAGAAAAACCAAACTAAACAATAAAGACAAACCTGAATACGTGCCTCTGGTAATCCAATTTTTTCCGCTAGTCTTTCTCGAGCAAATACGTCTGGATAATGTGTTCTTTCGAATTCTGAAAATATCAAGCAAAAAAAGTCATTTATACGCTAAATTACCGAAAATTCGTTTACGTAAAGCAGATATAGACATAAGAATATTATAGTCGGGTGAAGCCACTTTGGCTAGTAGATATATTCTTTCATTTTCGTGATAATACAGCAAAAATGATGCGTTATATGCGGCACTCTTTGCATGAAAGCCCGAATATTGGAGAATGCCTAAAACGATGCTTTACGTGATCCAAAATTACCCAAATTATTTTACTTATGGATTTTATTATTTTTCCCCTGCTTCCATCATAAAAAAATAGAAGTGATACTTTTTCTTGGACTTCTTTTTTATGGGAACCTTTATGCATGGTGGCGTTTAAGTAATGCACCTATGTGATCCAAATTGGCTACTATTAATTTTTTTGATAAATTTCTACTATGGGACAATTTCTATCTCAAAATATTAAAAATTAAATTATTTTCAAAAGAATTTACTATTCATGAGAACTCTAATATGGAGTGGGCTCCAAGAAATATATCTATGTGATTCAGATTTGGTCCACTGCTTTTACCACAAAATATTGAAAATTGGGCCTTTCTGCCGTGTAAAGAACCAGTCTTCGTACGAACACCTTTTGGGAGTACATTCACAAAATTAAATTAACCGATCCAAATTTTTCACAAGAATTTAGAATGCCGAAATACTATTATTCACCGATGTTTATCGAGAAACTTTGAAAATTGGAAGTTTGTTTTCATTATCGGAAAAGTGCTCAGGTTTGAAATATTTTTAATACATTTCTTTCTTGGACCAAAGAATGTCGATGTACCAAATTTCATCAAGATATCTCAAAAATTGCGACCTGTAGGTTGAACACAGAAATACTTGGATAGTCAGACGGGCACACGGATAGACATGCTTAAATCGATTAAGAATCGTTTTGGTACAATAAGTCCTTCCGGGTGTTACATACGTCTACACAAAATCAATATACCCTATATAACAAGTGGTGTGGGGTATAAAATTAGCAGAAAAAGTCAAATTCCTACTTATAGGCTTGGTAGCACTTGGTAGTTGGTAGTAATAAGAGTTTTGATTTTCAGGTGTGTTATTACTTTTTTTAGTAATTTTAAAACAATACGCCGTTACCGTGAATCCAAGTTTGAGTTCAACGTCGTAAAAACATAGTTTCCGTTGAAGATTATTTGGCTTTTTTACTGCGGAAGTTTTCTTTTTTTACATATACCACAAGATCTTACGGAAAATGTTACATATTTTAGAATAGTGTAAAGAAAATGAAACAATATAATAATCAAATGACCCTATATGTTTTTAATTTGAGATAAAATCAAACGCTGTAAGATATCAATATGATTGATATACTTTATTCCATTTGCGGTACAAAGGTACGTTAAGTTAGTGCGGAAGTAGAGCCAATTTCTGAATCGATCTAAGCTTATTTTTTTGGATTCAGCCTACAGGTCGCAATTTTCGAGATATTTTAATGAAATTTGATACACCGACATGTTCAGGCCTACTAACGCTATTTCGCCCACTTTCAATATAAAGCTTCATTTTCAAATGTCGTTATATGAGTAATTGCATTAAGCGAAGTGGTATAGAGTATTTAAGGGTTGGCCGTATCTCACTATAGTATTTCTATTTGTTTTTATTTTAGGTATTGCTTTGTGGAATAATTATTTAAGCACGTTTTCACGTAAATGACCGCCTTTGGTGCTTTGTAAAATTTCGAATTGGAAACGCCAATTTCGTTTCACTTTTCCTCATAACTCTGCACTTATTTCACCAAAAGCACGAAAAATGTTAGGCTTAGGTTTTGAGTAGTTTTATTTTTATTATTTATTGTTTTTTTTATATGAGTAACCATTCAGGGGATGTCCTCTATACATGTGGACACGGCTTTGATTGGAAAGTGTTATTGGTAAGTATGGATGTTGGGGAGAGGGGTGGTTTTTTTAAAGGAAACCAATGACTTAATGTAACCCCAAAACAAAAAGTCCTAAGGAGTTATATCACCCGGTTTTGGTGGCAAGCTCATTTCAAAATTTCAGGAGATTACACGGTCATTGAGATTTTCTCTCAATAATTGATATTGTCGAAACCACACATCGTCCAAGTCGAAATCACTCAATTAATAAGTAAGCAATTAGTATAATGCTCCTTTAGCGTCTTCCATTAACGGTAACTACAGTGGGGTGTTCGCTTAAAAAAATCGAATCGGATCATGAACTATACCAAAAAGTTCATATTTATGGACGGAAAAGTGTGAAATGAACAGCAGGTGCCTTTTCTTTTCTCCAGATGGACAGTTTTCTTTATTTATTAGGCCAAGTGGTAGCTCCACGTTTGTCACAATGAATTCATTATTTTTTCTAGTAAAGTTTACCAATTTCCGTACGCTCTGCAACTGTGTATCTCTCCATGGTTATTTGGCACTCAATACTGAACACAAATGTCAATTTTGATGAGAACCTGAAAGAAAAAATGGAGGATACGACGTTTAAACCATATGTAGTACTAATTTGATCACTCTACACAATGATGCGTATACAAATTAATTGGTATAACATTCAATAAAATTACATTTTATGAAACATTACCGTAGAAGTAATTTTATTTTTTTATAAATCGGGAGTGTGTTGTCTTCTCCAATTATCATATTATATTATAATAATTAAGAACAAATATTACTAGAGGATTTATGCAACTACTGATTTTTGTACCCTACACCACTTGTGGTTCACTGTGAATTAAGTTTGTGCGGACGTATATAACGCCCTGAAGGTTTTAAGATCCCTTACCTTTTATTATATCGATCGATTCACAAAAAGAGGATTCTAAACCTGTCTGTCCGTTTGATATCTTTCCACGTAAGTATGTGTCCAACTTAAAATTTTTGGGATATTTTGACAAAATTTCGTACACTGACGTGTTTTGACCCAAGGACGAACGCTATTCAATTGGTTTCGAACCGGTCAACTTTTTCGACCAGTCCCTCCTTATTTTGAAAAGTCGTTATATGGAAGAAGATTGCAATCATCAAAAAACTCGCGGTGTAATACTATTTCGAAATGATATGAAAAGTTTGCTTCGGTTGGGCAATTTTTTGAATCCCTCTTATGTAACAGTTCCTACGAAAACTGAATCTGTATGTGGTAAAAATATCTAATTTTCAATATTTCATGAAGAAAATTGATTTACAACCATAAACTCACAAAGAAATTAACCTCACCGAATTTGGATCACGTAGATCAATTTGAAAATGAAAACACTTATTTACCAAAAAGGCCTATTTGTTAATATTTTATGATGAAAATTTGTTCATGATAGTAATCCTACATAAAAATTAAATGAACCAATTTTTAACCACATAGGGGTATTTTTTTGACCCTATTTCATGTCAGATTTCTCATGAATAGTAAGCCTTTGAGGAAAAGGTTTAATTGACCAAAAAAAATAACAAAATTCGGATCACATAGGTCTATTTTTTAGACCCTAACATATATAAGGGTTATCATAAAAAGTGAGCCCTTATATGGAGAGAAAGTATAATACTTAGTCATATGATGTTTTGATCATCGCCCCATAAGCGGGCTTTCATTGAAAGTATGCCTTTGCATAAAATTACTGAATAATCGTATTAGAGAAATTGCTGTAGAGTATTTAGTGGTCGGCCTTGCCTGACTAGAATATTTTTACTTCTTTCAAAACAACAGAGGAGCGCTGAATTGCTTTACGCATGCATGTCTTCTTTCAAATCGCTTCTAATGCGTCTAAGAGGAAGGCTTCAATCTTGAAGAATTTTAGCAATTAGCACTCCGTTTGGAGGTATTATATATATTTAATTTAAGTTAAAGTGGTTGCACTTAGCTTTGATGTTAATCTTGATTGATGCTTACGCGGGCGCTTTTTCTTAAATTGGTTTTAGAGATTTCACTAGAGCACAACTCATGAGTGGAAGATAAAGGTCCTTGTTTTGCCTTCGAAACCAAAGTAGCGATATAACATTATTATATTCTGGTTTGAAAATTCAAGCTTATGAAGTTTTCTTTTATGATTACCTTAAATATTTGGGACCTTTACTGGCTAAAATGTTAATCTTGCTCAGTATGACAAAACCGAACACAACATTGGCATAAAAATGCTATATCCGTTAATACACAGAAAGTCTAAATTTGTTTGTAAATCTGTGTCCAGAATCTTTTATATGTAGTCATCTTTCAATTATATTATGTGCCTGGCCAACATAAGGTAAGTAGGCTATTGTGCAGATTAAAAATTTGTAAATATGACAAAATAAACTTTTAAAAACGAAGCTAAATTTGCCTACAGTATTTTCTACAAAAACGTTGCATAAAATAAAATATGTGGATCCACTAACGATAAAAATTACCAAATTAAATATTCACTTATCTAACATTCCCTTATGTTAACTTTTTGTAAAGTCTAATACACGAATTACTTTACAAAACCATTCTGCGACATTTAGCTTTAGTGGAAGGTTTTTATTTGTAGCGATATAGGATTAAGCAGGTACGTAATATTCTTGAAAAGTACGTAAGGATGCCAGAGCACCTAATGCATTAGGAGCCCGTTTCAAAAATGATAAAGATGGACTCCTTTTCTTTGGCTGGAACACTGTAACATAAAGAAATGCGTCGCATGCAATTTTTATGAGTCCCCTTTCAAACACCTGTCTTTCCTTTGTATTGGGGTGTTGCTGACCAATCAAAACAAATTCTCCGCCCACTCGCTGCTCTTGTAGTTTTTGGCGTCATACTATCATGTTGTTACAAAACTTTCACAATTAAGTACATAATATTTTACACAAATAAAGGAATAATAAACACTTATGCGTTAAATCTTAAAGAAAACCTTAATTGAAAAGTAAGGTGGTTAATTACCTAGAGTAATTTATTTCTATTATAGCTTAGAGCTTTCTATTATAGCTTAAAGCTTTCAATATAACTTTGCTGTGTTTGTATGCGAAATTTTTTCATCGTAGTAGTAGTTTAAGCATAATTGTGATAAAAAGAAAGACTGTAAGTTACTGAAAATTTATATTTTGTTTAAGGAGTGGCCTTAGTTGAAACGTACACTCCCACTTACGATACGATGCGATATAATATCTACGTATGTTGTATCTAAAAAGATTTATGTTTACATATATTATGAAAACACAAGTTACTAAAGTGCGAAGTAAGGAATCAAACGTGAAGACTATGTACAGATGACTCAAATAGCGACGACCAATCCAACTTCCCTGAAAATAAACGCAGAAACAGAAGAGAAAACAGAATTCTAAAAGAATCCTGGCCATCAACGCTGTAGACCACAGAGGCACTGCTGGAAGCAAAGTATAAGTCACTTAAAGTGATCATACACGAGGCACTGTATTTTATTGTCAAGGTATTTTATTGTCAAGGTATTTTATTGTCAAGGTATTTTATTGTCAAGGTATTTCAAAAAAGGGGTTTTCTGGGCAAATCGAGCCTTCAGAGACCCTTCTTATCTGAAAGGAATGTAAGCCTACGGGCGAATCGCTCTCTTCTCGGCGTGTATGCTCAGTGGATATGAGTCGCAAGGCACTAGAGAAAACTAAAAAAAATTGCGTTCTTACGTTAGCCTAATAAAGCGCACGGATTCACAATAGGGCGGCCAACTCAGATGGTATTAAACGGGTGGTAAATTTGGCTGCAAAATTCATAGAAGGACGGCATCGAGAAATATTGCATATTGAATAATGGTGATATTCGATTAAAAAAATACGTTTAAAAAGGCAGACGAACGATACCTTCGTAATGCTCCCTTTTTTTGATAGAGGCTCCAAAAAAGGGAGCTCCTGGAGTTTATAACGGGTTTAATTGGTCACAACAAAAATTAGCTCGATGCTTGAAAGTCATTTTTCAGTTGGCTTGTATGGATGTTGCTATACAAAAGTTAAACCTGTAAAAAAAACCATGGAGGACAGGAGCGAGATACCCTTTTTAAACAGCTTTAGTGCTTAGATTTAGTGCTTTCAAGACATTAGAAGGCAAGTCGTATGCAAAGTTAGTACCGAGTAGCAACCTCTGTGGAAGAGTACTATCTCCACATCTTATAGCAAAAACTATAAGCCATACATACTCGCAAACTCATTTTTATTTATATATATTTATATGTACACATACATATATGTGTAGCAAGTACATATACACATCCATTTATATATACATATAATTTTTTCTAGTATTATAACGTTGATTCGTTCACCGATTTAGGGACTCTATTTGATCAAAGATGACGGTTTAATTTGCAAATTGAGCTCTCTTTAAGTAAAGCTCGGTCTGCGCTTCGTTTCAATAATAGGTGGTCCAAAGAGATGAAGGATCCTTACATTACAAAATAGTGCTTAGTTAGAGCAATACATGAGTATGTCTCGGTTGTGTAGTCTTCCTCCTACAGGTGTTATGTAGATTCAATTGAATCACTTTAAAAGCAATTCTTGCTGTTTGGCCTTAGGAATTTGGGTTGGGACTCGCTTGTCTCTTTGCCCGCTTGTGAAAATAGGTTGCTTCTGTTATCCTTACCGTCACTTGAGAAACGTAGATTTAGTCTTAGTGCCGTCTTCTTAATTAAGTTAATTAATGGTACTCTCGATTCGTCGACATTATTGGGTGAGATAAGGTTTAAAGTGCCAAACAGCTTCTCTAGGCACTTTATGTTCATTAATCTAAGTCAATGTAAATATAATTAAGTAAATAAAATAAATAAATATATACATATATATCTATAGATACATATTTATATATACTTGTATTATAGATACCCAGATAAATAAATAGATGGATATATATATATCCAGATATATATCCAGATATATATATATATATATATATANATATATATATATATATATATATATATATATATATATATATATGTCCACATATATATACTGCTCTAAAATAACCATTTATTTCAACGGAAATGTATAAACTATAAAGAAAAATCGTCTTTGCGTCCGCGAATCAACTGACTGCTACGGTTTGTATTCAATTCCCATCTGTCCTATTGGTGCCTATGTGATTGCTAGTGAATTGAGAATAGATAAAATATCACCTAATCACACAACTTGGTCGTTCTGCGAACTGATTTCCTCGAATATACGGTAATGCTGGATCACCTGTGGAATGTGGGCAGAGACTTTCATCGCTTTATTTTTTGTGGTTTATAAGTAGCACCAAATTTTTTCATTTCCATACATCCTTCCGAATGTCACATACATTCTCTCGTGCAAACTTAGTATACTGTATACTGTACTAAAATTGGTGCAGAGTATTATATGTGTATAATGAGACAAAATGGTTAAAATTTATTTAAAGGCTATTTTTTACAAAAGAAACTAGCAAAATTAACTCACAAAAATTAAAACAGGTGTGACTATTTAACTCTGAAAATTAAAAAAGTAAGTTTTAATTTCACACATCGTCTCCTTCTTAGTGGAAAAGTGACCTCTCTAAGGCTTTCTTTTGATCTTACATTCCTGGGATTACGTGAAAATTTAATTGCGTTGTTACTTTCTAACAATGCCCGTTTGAAGTTTTCAATAGAAGTGTTTCTCTACGTTTTCTCTTTCAGACAGTTGGATTTTAAATAATTTACGTGGCTTTTTTGAAAATATCCGTGCTTATTCAAACATAACTTGCATGCGTTAAAACTTTTTTGGAAAGGACTTGGGGATTGAGGATTTAAAAGTGTTTGAGGTTTGATTTTCTGCACAATAATGCTTAATTAACAAAAAAAAAAAAAAAACGATAGCGTTCTGATTAATTGTAGAGTTAACGAAAAAATCTCTCGGAGAAGCTGCTTTCAATTAATCCATTAAAGCATTAAAGCAGGGTGAGAAGAAGTAGTACTCTGGCATTTAGCTCCAATAAATTGACATAGATGTTGGAATATTTGCGAGGTAAACTCCCTTCCTCTGTCACAGATTACTTTGTGGGGACAGTCGTATGAGTTATCGTAAAAAGACTATGAATCACTTTCAGTAGGTTTACCTGACATTAGTACTGTCTCAGGCCACTATGAATGACCAGTAGGAGTTAGGATTTGTGTCTTCATGTGAACTTTGTCAAAATATTGAGAAGACAATTTGATATGTCCGATTGGACCTGGAGTATGCCTAGTTATTTTTCAAAAGGAAACTGCCAACATTTCGACTAATGCTTACAGTCTTCATTTCTAGACGGCCAAACGAAACGATCGGTTATTAGCTTTCTTGCAGCGTGAAAACTCAGATATGATAAACCGTGCAATGTTTTAAAAGCAACTACATTTTCCTTGCGGTAAATCGCAACAGAGGTTACATTAACATTAGTTACGAGAAGAAAAATTTATCGAATTTCAAGACTAGTTTTTGTAATTAACGATAGTTTTCATTCTTCATCTGAATTTTGTGCTTTAAAAACTTCATCATGATTAATGTTTTCAAATTTCTTGAAAGGGCGAAAGCTATTACATTTTCAAAACCAGAGCTATGTACTATCTGAGTGGTAATCTGACTAATATAGTCAAAATGGCGGTATTGATGCGTTGAAGCTCAATTCGGATTTTGGTCATCCGCGTAAGTCAGAAGCTTATGGTCATATTCAAAGCAAAATCTCCCACGTGACGAAAGAGTTTGACTGCCGAATCTGCAGCTAAAAGCTCTCTATCATAATTAGTAAATATACATTCAGGACTTACTTGAGAAGAAAGCTAACGAAGCTAAACATGTATTTGTATTTTTTTCTTTCTTATAGAATTATATTCTTGCATTCAATATTGCAGTAAATTCTTAAATTAATAATCACTCTATCGTCATTTAGGGTTTAAATATTCGACATTTGATTTGAATAACGATGGCAATAATGATAAATGGATTAATTATTAATAATCAATTAATGTTAATAAAAATGTAAATAATTGAATCGAGATAAAATCGAATGTTAAGATGAATAACATTAGTAAGAAAACCAACATTTGCTGTTCATCGTGGATATTCTTTGTGTTTTGCGTTTAACTTAGACGATCCATTATCATCATGTGGCTTATAATGTTCATACAGTACTGATTTAGATCTGCTTGTATTGCTGATAAGTTGTATTGAACACAAAGAGCTGCACAGGCGTATACTATTTGTATAAAATTTCTGATATAGTTGTTCGATGCCGCAATTGTGAAATTTTACATCCTCCGTTGGATCTTGCAATTTGCGACCTGTTATATAAATATTGAGGTGGCTGCCAGTAGACAATTTTCTGCAAAAATATATGAACTCTGCTGTTCCAATTCTCAAAATTCATTCCAACGAATCGCCTCACTCATGGTGATACATTGTCGTAAGGCTTCAATGAATATACATTTCTAACCACATTATTAAAGGATATTCTAAGTTTTCTCTGCTTTGGAAAACCAAATGCCGCACATAGCTCACAACTATATAGCAATGTAGGCATTCAAAATGCTTTTGATAAAAAACAGTAAATTTTGAAAGGTGTTTATAAATGTTGCAGCCAAATTGATATGACAATATCACTTATCCTGTCAACTGTGGCATTCAAGTGATTGGACCAAGTTAGGGTTTCATTGAGCGAACTCAGAAATTTTTGCAAGGCTTTACTATCTCTACAATATACCATTACGTTAGGGGCCATAGGTATGATCATTCGTTTTTTGTGAAGTAGAAGGTATTTTGATTTTTTAGAGTTCAACATAAGTTCATTCAACAATGCCCGTTGTCCTATTCTTTTTAGATTATCACTTAGTTCTAATATAATGCCATTTACTGTCTCAATTTTTGATGTTATAACAAGCTGCAAATCATCCGCATATATATGAATAATATAGTATTCAACGAATTTAGGCAAATCGTTAGAATATAGAAAATGCAATGGCCTGATCCCTACGACACTCTTTGTTGCAATGGATGTGAATCCGAAATAATTCTGTTATGCGACAGCGACTAACATCTATTCGTAAGATAAGAAATCACAAGGCTCACTGTCGTTCAGAAAATATTAAAAAAACTGTCAATCTTTAGGCACAAAATCCTATGATCACCATATCAATGAGTAATATAACAGTTTTAGGGGCCCATTCTGTTTTCATCAAGACCTAACCGCAATTTCTCAGCCAGATCTATCAAAATAGTGACTCACTGACTAGACCTACTTTCTGTATTCCTTTTCACATTTTTTTTATATCATGAACTGAGCTGGGTCTTTTTTAATAGTGGATAGGTTTCCACGCTTCTCACAGTAAATTTAAAGTAACTCATTGTATCCCTATATGTAGTAAGATATGTGCTTTTGTTGGTTCAGTTTTAAGGTATATTTAAAAATTGCGTAGTGAATTGGACGGTTGTGCTATCTCTTATACGGCCAGAAAAGTTGGTTTAGATTTTCATTTTCATGGAAAAGCACTACAATATGAATTCCATTTACCAACACGCCATTTTTTTGCTTAAGAACAATACGTTTCATTTTATTGACATCATTTCTAATGAATGCATTGAGTTCCCTATTTTCAGCTGAGTCAACTTTTGCCTGTAATTCTATGAAATTTTTTCTTGCAATTTCTAATATATTTGATGCACGTAGTTTTAAAAGCATCGAATCTCCTATTTTTATTCAGATATTCCCCTGTGAGAAGATCTATTTTATTATCAAACTCACTTTGTATTATTTCTGTTATTTTTCTTACTGTCTTTGGCTAACTCTCTTATTTCCTCCCATAGCTTAGCTGAACGGTGGTCTATCAATTGCACTAATTTAGGAGATTTTAAGCCAATACATTTAGGTGTATTCATATGAGAAAGACCTAACTGTTTACGTACACGCTAATTTGCTTCTTCCATTTTTTATTTGCCTTTACTACAGTAGCTAAACACAGTACCAGAAAATTTTTTTGCTCGATATATTTTATTTCGATTTACGCTCAATTTTTCTATCAAGATTTATATAAGAAAATTATTGTATCATATTTTATCTCAATAAATTAAACCGCACAAAAGGCACAAATCTGCTTTAATCGACTGTTATTCAGCATTGAGAAAACATTGTTGCTTTAGTAAATGCTTCTTTGCATTTAGTGAAACCTACTTTAGATAAGGGAGTCCAAATAATTTGCCTTTTGTCCGTCTTGATAACACATGTCATATAAGGGTTTAAAGAGCATCCACACTGAGAACACTGAGAAGTCTATTTCCGTAAAAACGAATTCAAACTTAGATGTATTAGTAACAACGCCATAATTACGAAAAAGTTTAAAAACTGTTCGCAAGTGTCGAAAATGTTGTTTTTCAGCTTGTGATGCAACCATAACGTCATCGATGCACACGAAAAACGAAATCTAAACCGCGAAGAATTCCCCCCTCAATTGTTGAAGACTTTGAGCGGCATTCCGTAAGCCAAAAGACGTACGCAGAACCTCATAAACACCGAAAGCCATTATAATAGTAGATTTACATATATCATCCCGATACACAGCAATCTCATGATATATTCCAGCAATGTCAGTCTTGGAAAAAAATGTACAACAAAATTTACATTTTCGACCCCAGCTGTAGCTTTATTCAAAAATCTATAATCAAGACAACATTTACAATTTAGGTTTTTCTTTGGTGCCATGCGTGCAGGACCACACACTTTTAGCTGTGTGAATGATACCGTAGTTCAAAATAAATGCAAATCCCGATTTAGGTATTTAAGACATTTAGGATCCGAAGGCCTACCTTTGACGCAAACGGGTGCACCAGTCGCTTCTATATGATGATATCTTCAAACTACGTTTTTCAGAATTTCATGTCATATTAATCACTTGTTGTAATGACGCTGCTTTTGTTATATTCTAACAATGGAAAATTTGTAGTTTATTGTGTCACTGCTTTTTGATGGAACTCTCCTGTGTTTTTTGATGCAACTTTACTCCGTCGTACACAACAATTTATCGGCGACTTGCTGAGGGTCGTACGGATACCGATAATGATGAACTAAGTGTACGCTTAGAAGAGGTAATTTAAGTTGGACATTCTCTTTTGTAAAGTAGTTCGAGATATTTGAGGGTTTTTGGAAGAGCTTGCATTATATATAGGAATCAAGATATAGAAAAAAAGCTGCATCTCTGGATGCGTCAAACGCTTTAAATTTCAATTTTCATGGGATATATATCGGAAGTCCAAACCAGATGGGTAGGCTTGACGATCTATAAGTACAAATTTTTTTCGATGGAGAAACGTCAGATTTAAAAGCAACGAAACGGCCACAATTTTCTAATCTTTGCTTGCAATAAAATGCAATAAAAAGTCATAGGTTTCAAGACAAGAAAACTAAGTCAGAAGCGCTACCGTTTAGAACGATGTAGATGATGATGACTAGGTCATCAGAGCGTTACAGAAACGGCGCGCGACAAAAATAATCTACGGGAGTACTCGCCAAAAAAGGTAACACGCACTTTTAACTGCCCTGTAAAACACTAGTATGCGCCATGTAGAAGAATTTTATGTATGCTCATTAAAGCACCGTCTATCAATGATATTAGGCGGATAACTAAACTGGCATGCAAAATTCACATCCCAAATGTTTCATTGAAAACCATCTCGCCGTCATATGGCCTAATCAGCATATCTTCCTTACATCCAAGATTCGGATATTTCTATAGAACATGTTTACAGTTATCGAAAGGATGTCTACAACAGGAAGTTCCTTGCTTAAATACATCCCCCTTACCAGAAAGTACATTAAGAGAACCATCTCTTGTGGGATTCGTAGAAGGAGTATACACCCATATCTCCCCATATGAAAATTAAGACATGCTCAATATCGCTTTGAGCCCATTCAGATTTTCACTTCTTCTATTGTCATTCCAGAAAACTTGAGACAGAAATATATTTTTACTCGAATCGATACCAATACTAAAACACATTTTCCCTCCCTGCACTTAACTGCAAGGCAACTGCAACGGTTAGGACATGTTATATGTCTAAATAAACTATAGAGCTGGCAAGCATACGACTGATGCATTCAAGTGATCTCCAGTTTAAAACGTTTGGTAAACTTTGAATACATATTATACTATACATAACAAAATATTAGGTGGTTGCAAAATTTTCGCCATTTTTTCACTTGAAAAAGGCATTTATTAAGAAAAATAGGTACAATGTACATTAGTCGAAATATTTTTCATTATTTTCTACAACTTTTACCCATCTTTTTGATAACAAGTCGATACCACGTTGAAGGCTCGACAATGGTTTGGCAACGATCTAATCGCTAACCCATTTTATTACTTCTTCAAATCTGCGGAGCCGCGTACCAGCCGAGCCATGCTGCATCGATCTGAACAGCTGGTAATCAGAAGATGCCATATCCGGGTGTGGCGGAACTTCCCCTTCAAGCTGCAACAGTGTATACTTGACAACAATTGCAACAAGAGGCTAAAATGGTATTTTCAATCAATTCGCATGGCAGTCATTTTAGCCACTATTGTTGGTATTTTGAGCGCTCTATGATTAGCGTGGGCATACCCTGAATTACTATTTATATTAAATGGAAAATTGTTATTTTAGATTGAGAAAGGTCAAAGTCATCGAATCTAACCGTTATGCACACTGGTATATCCCAGTTCTTTATCATTTTCGCCTATAGAAGTCTCTGGCCAAAATTTTTGCAAGCGTCATGAACGCCGACTCATTACAATTAATATTGCTGATCACAAGCCAAAACCATCAATATTACATAAGTCAACATCCTCCACATATTCGCATAACGCTTCTGCCAAAATATTACATAAGAAAACATTTCATCGTTCCACACCAACGGAAGCATATAGCAAACTCATCGGTTCCTACAAAGCATACTATAACTAGACACATTCATAACAACATTTTAACAATAATTTACATATGACCTACAAAAAATAAGGTTCAACTCTTTCTGTGCCATTGAAAATGAAAACGTATTAATTCTAAACTTGAACGGATTACTGATCGTGGTTGGCATTTCCGCACGCGAATAGGGCATAGTGAATTTATTTGAGAAGTTATTGTAGGTCCCAGACAAAAACAGCAACAAATTCAACAACAACAAACACAATGGTAAAACATTAGACACAGTAACAACAGTTTCATATGCGCTGTAGGTTGGTCGCGGCTTAATCGCATATGGCGATTTTCGATCACGTTTTCATCTGAATCTGCGCCCAATACCACTACCCTTAAGCGGTTTCATGTTCATCATTCGGAGGATGTACATTTCAAATGAACCGTACAAAAATATAAACGATCGCGTACAGCCCTACAGGTTGAGTAATATTGGTTTCTAATTTTATTGCACACAGAACACATGTGGTGTACATACGCCACAATATTACATTTCAGCGTCGTCAATATTATAACATTCCAGATTAATTACCATATGAGTAAAATTTACCGCATGAACATGCACCTGGAATATTGCGTGCGTTTGTAGGAGAATAAATGGAATATTTTTCTGATATGACTTAGAAAGCTAAAACGTGCGGCGTGGAGATTATGGCCCACCTCTTGTAAATTCGGGCTACTGTGCGTTTTACGCAGTTTTTTTGTGTACGCGTCTGCGCTACACTTCCTCTCCGGCCTCGACACGTGTAATACTAATGTATTATGAAGCAAATAGAACACAACTCAAGAGTTTATTTCGATGCGAAGAAAATTTTCTGTTTAATCAAACTCATAAAGACGAAGTCTGGCTTAACTCAAATAACCAAACCTATCTCCCTTACAAACAACCTATAAAAGAAGGCAACTCTTCTTCCTGCACCGAAAAGCAGAGAAAACTTCTATTAAGAAAGGTGAAATACATTTTGCTGCATGAATTACACCTCTCTTGGAAAACGGTCAAATGATATATAACCTAGTCTAAAAAATAAATGCTTTAGGTGAACTATTATTTCAAACTCCTTTTCACCACGTAGTGGTTCTTAATGGCTGCTTCGTCTTGAGGATTTACTTGCGCAATGCTTGCTCTACTCTCTCGAAGTAGGGGGTCAAAAAGGCCTTTGCTCCTCTCAATTCCCGCAAAACTCCGTGACCAAATAGCACCTCGATGATTGTCCGCAAGAAGTGAGACGCTACGTTTACCAGGAAGTTGCGCAGTCTTTGCAGTAACTTTTGTAATATAAGTGTTGTCTCTGTCACTAAGTCGAAAGGGCATTAGCTTTGACAGTTTTAATATGAAAGAATTAATAGTGCTCGTTGTTCTGTATATAAATATACAAAACGTTGCGCAGTGATGAAAGCATAGTGTCGAAAGAAGCAGTGAACGAACTAAGCTTTTGAAAGCCATGCGAGGTTTCACTGCACAGTGCACTACACAGTGGGTAAGAACCGCGGCTAACAAATCAGTATTCGCGGGTTCCAATCTCAATACAGTAGAGTCTATTTTGGTCGTGGCTATAGTGAGTGTTCAGTCGGTAAAGACATAACACTTATCGATTACTTACAGATTCACCTTCCTATGTCATTCCTTTTCTTCACTTTTTGGTTTATCTGGCCGTCACCTTATTACACGTGTAGGGGACAAATCCCAAGTGATTAGACATTTAAAAAAAAAAAAGGTATAACCGCATCCTTTACAACGCCTGTATCGGGCCAAGATTGGAGTATAAGTTTTGCGTCGAGACACTCCACCGCGCAATGCACGATACGCTACTGGCAGTCTTTTTTTTTTTTTTTCGTCCAACTAGTCTCTCAGAGGATGTGCTCTATACGGTCGCGGTGACGATCAGTCCAAGTTATAGATAACGCTAAGAATTAAATGATAACTATGAACTAAAAGATTCAACTATTTGAAAATTAAATACGTGTACACAGACTTAACTTCAATAAAAAAAGGAGCCGCGACAGACTTGGGCAATATGTGGGATCGTGCAGAGCACGAAGAAACTGTACGCAATTAGAAGGCCTACAAGATTAATCTCCTACACAATAATACAATGATAAATGTGTTTCATTAGAAACTAGATTGGCAAAATAACGTAGGCGAACATTTGGCGCCGAAACTCGCTACATTGCCGTGTTCGCGGAAGAACTAGAATCCCAACTAACTACTTTGGAGTACTACTTTAAGAAATATGCCAGCGAGCAAGTCGCCATAAATCATGTGGGAATAGAGTCATAAATAACTTCTAGTGCACATATACAGGTGAAATTGACGACGCGTATGTGTTAATAAAAACAGAAATCACCCCTTTGCAGGCACACAAGTCTACGGCAGTTGATACGAGTATGTTGGACATATTAGTTCCGATAACTCCCAGAAACATACGGAAAGTAAAAGTACTCAAATTCGATCATTTCTAATGCTTCTAATTCTCCTTTAATGAAGTTGAGTAGGAAAGTTAGTTGTTCCGTTCCTTGACAGCTATCTTTTAACTGATCTGCTGCGGTATTGAGGCTTCAACTATTATTGTACTTACATTACTTTCTATGGAATCCTATTCGCATTGTCGTTGGTATACATTTTAATAGCACTGACTTAGCGATTATATCGTATTGTGAAGAGACAATTTGAAATGAGGACCAACTTGTCGTAGTAAAACCACTTCATTGTAAAGGTACCGCAGACCGCGAATATCATTATTGGAATTTACTATTTTAAACTAATTAATTTTTGGAAAAATTTTTCGATAATTTTTTCCGTATTGCCATATTCATCCAACAACGCGTCGATTCGATATAGCACACGTCCACAGGCGTATAGCCCCCAATGGTCGCTGCTGCTCTTTCAATTAGTGATTCGCTTAGAAAATTAAATTCAGCTGCTACTGATAACTGTTTATTCTCGTGAACTGCTTAATAGTTCCCAAAAGAGTAACCAATTTTCAAAATTACCATCAAACTTTCTGAATGGAACTTTTTTGAAATGTTTTAAGTTTTATTCCGGTGCCAATATTTTGTTTGTGTACTGTTGTCACATTTCACTCTCCATCCCTGTTGCGACTGTTGTTTTGCTGGCTTGCTTAAAATGTGGTGAAGGTTTGCTAGAATGTTTTGTAGCTGCACTATAATAATGATGGCATTATCATCGTACTCAATGACTGCCTCACATTCAGCCGTTTAATGGCCTCATCAGCTTTCCTCAGATTAGAATGCGCATTGCATAACCTTTAAAGATATAGACAAATTTTGAACTCCTCTCCCAGTGACCCGCTCACTTCACTGTACTCTATTGCTGCGAATGTTTTCAAGTAATCCGAAGTTGTGTTACATAATTTTGTAGCTTGCGTACGCCACGTAGCACGACATACCGCATTCATTCTTTTTTTTTGAAATTTGCTTCATCGCAGTTGTTTCAATTTGTAATATTATCACTCGCTTAATGTGTATTGTCGCTGTAGTTTTTTATGAATTTTTTCGTTCGCTAAATTAATAAACAACTGTCCTCCATTGAAGGTACCATGTGGAGAATTTCTTACTATTCTTTAATTAACACTTTTAACTATGGTCGGCGAATTCTACGCTTCGCTGTTTATTCACGACTAGCTTATTATTTTAATATTAACTCACAATAAAGTCTTAAATTAGAAGCGAAGAACCATTACCTGATATGTATAACATGTTTTCTCTTTTACTGAGATAGAACAAGAATAAGTCTAAAAGAATTTGCTAAATAAGCGAAATGTGTGGAATATTATACACTATTTTCTACTCATTGAAAGGGTCGCGAGTGCTGTGGATAGTGCGAGAATAGCAAGCGCCCAAACAAGAAACTGTGAAATTGTCAGATATATTCATAAGTTAGCTCCAGTTCTAAAGGTTCTTTAATTGTGTCTGTCAAGCTTATCCAACGGGGCGAAGTGCTAAGAGTTAGATGGTAACCATAAAAACTACTATAAAGTTAAGCAGGCACTCAGGATTGCCGACAAAAAAAAAATGTACCAGTTCGTTTGGTTCGTGAAGTACATTGGGTACCGAAGAGAACGAGAAAGTTGTAAAAAATTATAAAGAAAGGTGGTGTAAATGGTACAAATATCGTGATACGGATCCTGTCACCAAATGCAATGCAGTTAGTTTGGACACAAGAGTGTCATGCCATACTCTGTCGGATGTCTTGGAAATTCCACGAACAACGATCCTATTTTCACCAGTATGGCGAGTAGCTTGATTTCCCTTTTCGGTGAGGTGGGCGAACAAACACATTTTTGCGGAAGCTATGTTAGGTTGTTAGATTTTATATATGTTGTTAGGTGGTAATTGACCATTGCGACAATTGGGCGACATATTTAGATCTGGTAGGGTCACCGTTCTTGGCTACTGACTGGAAATTGGTTATCTTCCGGCAAGTTAGTATGGCAGCACTTGTTGAAGACGCTGCGCCATAGATAAGATTAACTCTATCGAAAAGCTCGTTCTATACTGCAGAATAATATTGGGTTGACAACTAAGTTTTTATTATAGATGTCTCACACTCCCATTTTTACGATATCCGTAAACGTTATGAACTTCTTCTTTTTATGTATGCTAGTTGTCATCCTTACCTAGCTTTACAAGTTCATTGCGTAGATAGTTTTTAAGAGTTTTTTTCTACCTCAATATTAGTATGGAGTGCAAAACGAACATTTTCGCCATATTTTGCGCTCTTATTTCAGCAAAAAGAAAAACGCTATGCAAGCCGCCAAAAAATTGCGTGATATATATGGTAATGAAACCCTTAAAGAAAGACAATGCCGAAATTGGTTTGAAAAATTCCGTTCTGGAGATTTTCCTCTTAAAGATGACAGAGGTTCGGGTGGACCAGTTGAGCTTAATGAGGTTGAAATCAAGACCATCATCGAAGCGGATCGTCACGTAACTACACGGGAGATTGCAGAGAAGTTAAATGTTTCACATGCAGCCATTGAGAAGACTTTAAAACGTGTCGGTCTCATTAAGAAGCTGGATATTTATTTATTCCGCACGATTTGAAAGAAATTCATCTGACAAAGCGGGTTAGTGCTGTCGAATTATTGGTTAAACGCAATGAATTCGATCCGTTTTTAAAACGAATCATCACTGGAGACGAAAAGTGGATAGTGTACAACAATTTCAATCGGAAACGAATCGAAACTATTTCCAAGGCACATATCCAACAAAAGAAGATTTTGCTGTCAATTTGGCGGGATATATAGCTGTTTCCAAGGAAGCAAACCATTAATTCGGAGGGCTACTGTCAGCAACTGGACAAATTGAATACAGCGGCCAAAGGAAAACCACCAGAATTGGTCAATCTTAAAGATGTCAATTTCCCCCCGGACAATGCTAATCCGCACACGTCTTCGGCTACTCGGAAAAAATTGATGGATATTGGTTGGGAATTGATATTACACCCATCATAAATCTGTAAAATCTCAACTAATTCATCAGACTTTCTACGAGCGTGGAAATTTCAAGTTGTCAGATAGATGGCAAAAGGTCATCGAACAAAATGGAAAATGAATTATAGATTAAACTTCATTCCAAGTAAAAAAAAACAATCTTTTATTTCATTGAACAAATCAGCAATTACTTAGTTGCCAACCCAACATATAAAGTTATTAAAACCAACCCATAAAACAACAAGTGGACGAAAATCCCATCACTAACGACAATAGCACACAACTTTCCGACAGCGAGAATATATTGTAGGTAGTTAGGAAAACATCTTGTTTGCAGCTGATAAGGTCTATATAATAAAATGCTGTTTGCATTTTTTTAACCGCTTATGAAAGTTGGAAAGTTATTTTATTACGTGAGCCGTTCACTATGATTAACTGTGCACGTGATTAACTCCACTTTTTTTGTCAAAACAACCGGTATACACATAACTTTTTATATTTGTGATACTTTTTTGAATAATAAATAGTTTATTTCAAAGGTCATTTCGATTAGCTCTATATTGCAATGTAAACGCAATGAATGATCCTTTTCAAATAAAAATTCAACCTTCAGACGGTAAGAGAATTAAGATGACACATATTAAAAAAGAAGCTCGCCTAGAATAGGCTGAACAGGCTCATAGTCATATGGATGCCGTTCAATGGCAGCATGAGAAAGCTGGTCGTATTTTCTTTTGACTTAGAAAATGCTTTAACCTTTCCTAAACTGACCACCACCGTAGCTTTATAATAAGCGATTTTTGTTTATAATTTCCGGTGTCATGGTTTCACGAAACATATAAGCCACGTTGTTTGTGAAGGATCTTGTGGGTCTTAAGAAATTTCGTCACATAATAAAAGACATAAAGACTTATGGTAAAAACTTAAAAAAAAAAAATAACATATTCAGATTCGTGTAGCGTTTAAAATATAAATATGAAAACTGTGCTAAGTTTATTAAAACCTTTTCAAAACACAGAAATTAGAGGTGAGGCAATTGAAATGAAATTTTTGGTAAGCGAACACAGCTAGTTCCTTAACGATTCCATTATTGAGTCACATGCGAAAAAAATTCAAAACAATTTTTCACCAGATGATTGGTACAATATAATCAAAACATGCAAAAAGAAAGCGCCATGTCATCTAGTCCAAATAGAAAGGTCCAAGGTTCTTAATAAAATTCAAATGTGGTTACAATGAAGATTCAGAATTTAATGTCGTTAATGAAGAAAGTAGGTAGATTACGAAGTTTGAAATGTGTAGATCAGCCTTTATTATATCCTGCAGCTCACACGGGAAAAAAAAAGAGATATGATAGTTCTGCTAAAATTTATTCCTCTTGTTAAACATGATTACTATACAAATTTAAAAACAAATTGAAATGAGAAATCCTCACTCATCATCATCATCATGAACCAATCATAACTAAGATATTGTAACAGAACTATCAACAACTGTTTTTATAGAAAATCTGTAAAAAAATATATAATAATTAACCTTTTCTGTAAAAAAATGTACAAATCTAAGCAATACAACGATTGCTTGTTGGTCATTATTTTTTATTATTTTATATATCGTTAGATGGAAGCAGCTATATATTCGTTATACAATATTTATTTGAATTTATATTATAAAGGGAATTTTAAAAAACAATGCACCTTATTTCATCGCCTTTCTCAATTTCTTGTTATGTGAAGCTAATATCATATTTTAGTAATTGGTTATTTCATTTAATATTTAAGAATATCACGATAGAGAATTTATACCAGTAACTCCATGTGGGCCGTCACTGTTATTTAACAAAATGTTATAAATGACAAAAAAAAAAGATTGTAACGTGCATTATTTTACGTGTTTATTTATACGCACTATCTTCTTGTGTAAGTACTTCAAGTTGTTTATTATGTGTGGTTAAAAATGATTTATTGATTTTTTGAATTTTTTGTTAAAAGTAGAAGTAAATATGCTTGGAAACTTAAATTGAAAACGTCGTATTTCTTTTGATATTTTAATTGTTGTATTTTATTATTATTAAGAAACTGGAGATCCCGTTCCAGTTTTAAGCTAAAACCCAATGCAATTTAAAATATAAATAACAAAATTTAACATTAAAACCGGCAAGTGTCGTTAACAAGAATTTAAACAAAAAAAAAAGAATTGAGATAACATATGCAACGCTATTTAGAAATTTGTCGAAACCACCGAAAGATGGGGGATATATTCATTTTGTGAAAACGTTTGCAACACTCAGCAGAAAATATCAGAGACTCCATGATCAGCTATACTTGACCAGCGTCAAATTCTAAATCGATTTAAGCATGTCTGTCTGTCCGCCTGTGTAACGTATCCAGTAAACATTCTCCTGGCCGCAAAAATGAAGCTGACTTCGAATTTGGCAAAAGCATTGATAGGTCTTGCGCGCAGGTTGGTATTGAAAATGGGCGAAATCGGCCGAATGGCACGCACACAGTATTACGTAAACTGAGAACATCTGGTTGCTCATTACTCATAAATTATAGTAGATAAATGTACAAAAATTTAAACGCATATTCTATGGACGATACTATAGTACCTGTACAAAAGTGAAAAAAATTGACCGCGTCTAGTCAATATAAGAGTGGATTACAATTTTTTTTTTTCGATATCTTTATATGGCGCAGGAAAAAGCTTCAAAAACCCCATAAAATATATAAATTTTTAGCCAGTTTCAAATTTGGAATACATCTAAGCATGTCCCTCTGTGCCACTGTCCACCTGTCCGTTTGCACAACTGCGTAGTATTTGTGGTAAACATTCCCCCGCTAGCAAAAATGAATGTATCGCTTACAAACTTGCTAAAGAATTTGGAAGTAACTTAAACTTTTCAAAAGGCACGTTTACCACGCCCAAACGTCTATGCGACAAATACTTTTATTTTGAAAATAGAAAAAATCAACTGACCTCATT
The DNA here is from genome assembly GCA_000688715.1 of Glossina pallidipes. Classification (NCBI taxonomy): domain Eukaryota; kingdom Metazoa; phylum Arthropoda; class Insecta; order Diptera; family Glossinidae; genus Glossina; species Glossina pallidipes. Next base: position 655,113 of record KK499892.1, read on the forward strand.
TCATATTATAGAGCATGAAAACTTAGTTATCTTATTTTTTTGTCTTTTTTTATGATAACAGCGGTGGATATAAAAGAAATACAATTTTCTAGCTATCTAACTTTTCAAATTTTTATTATTTATTTTTGGTTTCATTTCGTTTGTTTTATTTTGAATGTATATGCGAATATATAAATGGATATACATATGTATATATTACAATTAAATACCGCAGTTAACTCTTTATATGCGAATTGCGAATTTAATTTGCGTTTACGCTAAGATCTATAATTATATAGTAATTAAGTTATTAATAACATCGTAATTCCCCTCAAATCACAAAATATAGCGAACTCCACCAAAAACTTCAACAAGTAACAGCAACACAAATAACATAATAGACCCCATTTTCGATAACAACCATGTACAACAAAACAAAGCCACTAGTGCACAGCAATACTCCCCCATACTTAACTTTAGCGAACATCTTTCAACCAACAGGGTCTAGCTTGTTCCGTCAAAGTGACACCCTTTCCGTGCAATTGTGCGACAACTTGGTTCATACAAGCAGAACCCTATACGAACACATCCTTATTGCTTTCTTTCAAGAAATTATTGCGTCCGTTATCGATTTTATCCGAGATTCAACGGCGCCCAACAAATATCAGGAATTAAAAAGAATTCTAATCGAAAAAAATTCCTTCAGCAAAAGCTCGAAACTCAACAAAATTTTGCCCCACGCGGATATAAGAGATCGGAAACCATCAGACTTTTATCGGAGTCTTTTCTTCGTGGATCTAACTTTACACCTGTTCTTTCGAAAAGGCAATGGTTAAAAAACTTCCCTAAAAATTTGAGCTTCGCACTTTCAGGACGTTAAAGAATTGATTAAGCTTACCAACGATGTTTGTAAGGTACCAAATTTTTGGAAACGTCATGAAACGCCAACGACGTAACTATTCAAAACCACACGTCAAGGGTTATTATGTCAGAACTTTAATAAATTAAGGCTTAAGGTCGGCAGTATGAAAGCGCAGTTGAGTTAACGTAATTCTGGACCAACTCGCTTCAGGGCTAGGCCTCATTCAAGAGATAGATCCTTATACAGAAGAAATCCTAACTTACTTTATAGATCTTACTTTATAGATACTACTACAAATTCGGTAACAAAGCCAGGAAATGCGAACAGCCATGTACATATATAAAAGTACATGGTTCAACAAATGAAAACAATCTATAGTTACGGCGGCTAACTATGGAAATATTGAATATGCAAGTCGCATTTTTATATTTGGTAGACAAAATAAATTAAGTTTTCTAATAGACAGTGGTACAGAAATTTCGGTTCTATCATCGTCCGAAATTTCCGAATAACAAGAAATTGTCCGATATTACTGGTCAATGATTCAACCATTAATACATATGGCAAGAAACTTTAAATATTAACTTAAAAATTCGCGGTGAGTTTCCGTTTGTTTTTGATTGCTGACATGTCCAATCATTAGAGCTGATTTCCACAGCAAGTGCGGTCTGCTGATTGTTGTTAGACATAAGCGTTTAGTACATCCGATAACTAAAATATCTGTTAATGCAAAGTTTACTTGCCAAAACTATCTTCAATAGAAAATAAATTTTTAGAATTAAGAAATTACCCGAGTATAACCGCACAACCAGACTGTACAAAACCGATTAAACATAAAACAATACACATATTAAAGAATGTTTCTCCGTGTTCAAGAATCAGGCGGTTAGCCCCTATCAAATATAAAATTGTCAAAAAAGAGTTTGAAATTTTAGCTAAATTGGGAATATGTAGACCATCCAGTTCTTCTGTCGCTTCACCAGTACGTCTGATACCCACAAAACATCCTTGCTGAATGCAGTTGCTGGATGTAACAGATTATCCATAGAAACTGTCCATAAATGGAAACTAACGAGTAGAAGATTTATCCGACTCCTAACGAGTTAACCGAAATATTCTACCCGGTACGATGGTAATTATGCTCGAAGATAAAAAACTTACCTGGTTTAGAAATAATAATCGCCGATGGACAGAATAGGAAGCTTTTAAAGAAGACTTTCTACATTTTTTCTTGCCGACCTGGTGCTTTCACAACCTCGAAGACGAAATCCGAAAAAGGATACAGAAACCCCGTGAAACATTTAAAGACTTTGTATTGGCGCTTCAAGCTGTAATGAAGCACGTTGAATATACAGAACAACAAAAGCTGGAGATAGTTTATGTTTTACCGAAATACCTGAGATATATCCGAAGAATAGATTTCCAGAATTTAGACGAGTTGCTCGAATTGACTAACGAGATAGAGACCATCCCGATGGGGAATGCGCCAGATGTAGTTGTAATGAAACGTACGAACTCCGCAACGCGAACAATATAAAATGTTAAGGCTGGCTGCTGACAGCAACAGGGCGAGTCCACCTGACTTGCCTGCCCTATTCTATCCAGATTATATTCATCGGAGAACAACGACCGAAGAGTCCTCTCATCATCCAGGGCAAGAGTCGTTTGAACGAGTCGATTTTGTACAGCATACACTGAATACACAGCAGAACCAACAACGGATTCAAAGAACAAGGAACTACGTGTCTGACGACCGAGAACCCGCAGCTGTAATAACAAGCGTCCCAAACAAAAGCAGCTCAGACTGACCTTTATTTCGAGAATAGTAGATTAGTAGCCAAACTAGTTATTGCGGGTTTCACGATAACTGCAACGATCGACGCAGGGGCAACTACTAGCCTTATAATGGAAGAATTTGCACGGAAATTGCAAAACCGACATCAAAGGGTCCAACAGAAAATCAGCATCCAAGTAGCAGATGGAACAAATCTAGAACCCCATAGTTCGTTTCAATGCCGGGTACAATTTGAAAATCTAAAATCTTCATTGCTGTTCGTTGTAATGCCAAACGTGACCAAAGTGGTCACTTTGGGCTACAATATTTAGCGAGCTTATGGTACAAGCGTAACATGCTCAGACTGAACCGCATCCTGTGCAACTAAATTAAATACGGGGGAAACACAATGTCACGTCATTAAAGTAATGGCTAATGAAAGATCTCCCAGAATAGTTAACAAAAATGATGAGAAACGTAATCTTAATGGAAGAAATGTTACAGAAAGTAACACATTACTAAACTACGAGATTAGAGTGCTCGCCAGTAATAATGGAGAAACTGATCCGAGAGAGATGGCGGGTACGAAGTTTAGTATGATAATACAGCATGAGAAATTAAGAATCTCGCCGAAACATAATAGACGTAAGCCACGAAATAAGAAAAAGGGTGAAGGAAGGTATGCATGCCACTGAGTCGAGTTATTAAAGCATTAAGCCACAAAGGTGTAGATAATGAGGCCTTTAGTTCATGCACTGGCAAAGGGCAAAAGAGCAGAATTTTACTGTAAAAGGAGCCACAAGAAAGTTTTAATTCCGAAAGGAAGTGGAGTAGATTAACCACATATAAAAAACTGGCTGGTCTAACAATGGCCACCTGTAGCCAAAACCATCGAAAATTTCAGGTAGAAGAATTACTGTTTGACGTACGCCAGAAAGTCGAGCAATCTCTGGATGAAATCGAAGTACATCGAGAGGCAACACAAAAACCTACACAAAAGCCTACTTTTGTATGGGACGCGAAAATTCCGACTGATTCTAAAACCGTACGGGAGACGAAGAGTGGTAGAACTTACTCCCAGGGATCCGCAATCTATATAATAGATTGATGTTGTTGAAACAAAGCTGATTCTGTATGAATGATCTTATAAAACCAATAGGTTAGGAAAAAGTCATCGACGTCGTAAACATTCAATGCTGTATAAAAGAAAGAATGATACGAGACCTCCAAATTGGCACACATGCTGAATGAATCATATTGGTCTTAATAATGTTATAAAACCAATGCGTTAAGAATTAATTGTTGTTATTGAATACACCGAATGCCAATTAAGTGATGCTACAAGAAAACTGATAGGTTATGGCAGTTTAAACAGCAGGGTGCAGGATAAATGATTTTACAAGCCGTTGGATTATCACCGTTGAACTAAATAAGATACTTTATAAATGGTTATATAAAACGTTGGGCTATTGTCGTTGGAACATATGAGACGTTACTGCGACGACTCTACAAACCATTGGCCAACGAAAGAAGAAAATAAAGATGTCCGATCTTTTTTATGCCTGGTTTTGTTCTTTTTGGAGTACACGAAGTTTGTTCTGGTCCTACACGTAGTTATATGTTATTCTTATGTATTTCAAGTACGATAAGTATATTTTACTTTGCACTCATTTTCTTTTATAGCACGTAGTTTGTTATTCTCTTGTGAGTATAGTAGCGATGCTGTAATAGGTAAGAACTGCATAAATAAGAACGAAATGGAATGAGAATATCACATTCGAAATAACTTAGTTGACATACTTCAAGTGTGATCAACTAACCGATTGGCAACACCAATTCGTGTTCGAACAAAAATATAGAAAAAATGAAGACTTTCGACTTCCTTCTTCTTGACTGAATTGCCGTCGAAGTAAGACGTGAAAGCAGAAAGTAAAATCCATCATCATCCGCTAGCATCGCACGATTTAAGTGCCGAATCCGAAGTATTTGGGTTAGGGAACCGTTCGTTCCGTCCGTGGATAATTGACGATAGGTCATTTACAAGTATTTTAAATTTAGTATAATATAGGTATTTTAAGTTTGATGTTCAGCCGCGAGGTTCTTCGTGGGATATCTTATTTAATAAAGCGGCTCAATTATAATGTCAAGAGATATTATGGTTTCTTTTTATTGAAGTGAGGAATAGAAATCAGCAAGGTTACGATGCCTGGAATAACCGCCGAAGCTACCCCAGAATGATTATCCATTATTTCTTTGCATTAAAAAGGGAAAAATACCCATCCTCACACGTGAAATATCAATTTGAATCCTTAGAAATAATAAACGTATTTTTTAATTTACCAATACGAAATGCTAGCGATCCACCTATGCTTTACGATTGAAACTCCCCAGAGTTAACATGCAGATGAAAATTCTATGACTTCACAGTGTAACTCAGACAACCGTTTTTATTCGAATGCAAGTGGAGGGTTAAGGTTTATACAAAAAAAAATTCTGACACTGTGACTAACTGCTTCTTTGTAGTAGAAGCATAGCTCGGTGAGAAGGTGAATTCGAAGATTGCTGACTAAATTACTCTGATCATTTCCCTAGTGCCCATAGACGTCTTATCCAAAATACCACACACGTACCAAAATACACATTAAGACGTGTCAGAAAAATCTAAATATAAACCTTCAGGATATATTTATGAGTAGTCTCACTATAATGTACTAAGTATTAAGATCATTTAAAAGGGAAAGTGGTGTCATATATATTCACACGGTTACACATTAAGTTATTATTTCTTATAATATCATTATATGTAAATTTATCGCACTCTGTGGTATTTAAAGAGAAGTAAGAGTAGAAAGAAAATTAAGCATAGAATTATAAGCTAAACGAACAAGATGCGTTTTACTTCGATGTTAATACACACTTTTTTTGTTTTTACGTTATCGTTGCTTGAAGTTTGCTCCTTGATCTCTCACTTCTCAAGACCCATTTCACGGTCAACACAAAATCGAGGCTTGCATTTAAATGGGTTAGAAACAAAAAGCTAATGGTGATTTTTAATGGAACTTTTACAAGGTGTTCGTATTTAAAGACGCTAGGCGGATTGCAGAGAATGATTAAAAAATGAAGTGGATATTGCATTGATCTGAATGTTCAAAATTGATTCAACAATTTATACCCCACAACAACAACAGAAACTATGTTTGAATTGAGTGCACAACTTTTAAAATTAATCTACAACTATCCAGTTCAGAACATGTACCCCAGACGCAAGTAAACTAGCAACTATTTGGAATGGCCAGGACACAAGGTGCTACGTGGTAGTTACCTACACGGCTGAATGGAATATAGAAACATGATTGTCAGTGGATATGCGTGTATAACACATGTGAAAGTCAATATTCTTTTTCAACACAAATGTAATTTTGTTTGCTGTAGTATGACTTGCGGCATTAGTTATAGTTACTTATATAATTTATACAAATTTTACTTCAATAAATCGCTGGTAATCTATAATTACTAGTTCTACAATTGTTTAAATAACCATCCTTTTGTTTTTATAGTTACCTTTTTCCAAGTTGTCAATTTGTTCATTCGAAAATGATGTTCGATTACGTTGCAATTTTCGTTTTAATCGCAGCCGCATTTGAGAGTCCTCATCACAGGAAGAATTATGCTCTGAATTGCCATCTGAGGTACTTTCGTGGGAGTTGGTTTGCGACACGTTTCCAGAAAACAGATCTGAAAGCAATGTTGTTTTTAGAAAATGCGTTAATGAATGGCTTTTTATGTAATAATAAAATTAGTAAACACTATTTTCAATGAAAATGGGTTGAATTTGAAATTTTTTCGCTTTTCAGCCTAACAATAAAGTTATTTATCGCAGCGTTCCATTAAAGCTTTCGAAATGTTTTAAAACAAAAACATAGCTTAACCTTATCAGAATTGTCGTTGACTGCCGGCTACGAGATATCTCGTAGTGCGTGCTGCAATTTTAGATTAATTACAAATGGCCTTTTCAGTTAAAAATATTTTAGAAAGGTGAAAGAAAAATTTATATGGAGTAAACAAACGTATTAATTTTAAGTTTTTATTTAGAAATATTTTTATTATTGTTGCTGAATACGATAAACTCTAAAACAAGGATCAACGCAAATGCTGGCTTCTCGGGGCACTGTGGACAAAAATACCTAGTCTCCTTACGTTTTTTTTTCCTTTGTACAGATTCGACATGACTTTGTAGGCATTCTTTTTTTCTGTGGGAGGAAGATGTTCTAAATAATGGAAATCGGTTGCATTTGTATTACAGTTCCTGCTTTCTCTTGCATTGCTATCGTCACCAAGTAAATGCATAATAACTGACCTAAATTGAAGTAACGTCATCCTTTTATTCTTTCGATTTCTTTGGTTGTGAAGCATGTGTGCATTGTGCAGGAAGATTTCCAAGTAATGTAGTGCAATTTTCTTGTACCAACGAATGGTTTTCCTAAGGAATGAGTAATATGACCTATGTTGGTCAGAGCGATCAATACCTGCCATTCCCAAAGTATAATCGCTGACTGTGTCCGGTTTAGTCGAAATTTTTCCACTTTTGTTCTGCACTTGAACCATTTCACCTCTATGCATGTTGGATATAGTCAGCACATCCCGCGTAAGTGGCAACCAGCACAGGAATTTTATTTAGTGACGCCAGCTACGAGTTATCTCGTAGTGTTTTTTATTTTTCAATAAAAATTACTGTAAATGCTATTACAATATTATATCAGTAACTTAATATAATTATATTTTGTAAACTTTCATGTATTCTTTAAAATAAAACCTTGGCACCCAGGGCAACACGCTCTAAATATGTCTGGCAGTCAATGGGTTAAAGCTGCAGTAGAAAAATCAGTAAACAAAACGGGGAAGGCTTATATGTCTTGGATGAAATTTTAAGTTGGCGGTTTCATTTTACAGACTTTTCTTGGCACGTCTCTTTCTAATATTTCGGTTGCGCTTATAAATTTGCTATGTAAATAAATAGCAAGAAAAGAAAAATTTCCTTCATTTGTTGATTTATGTCTTGGAAGAAAAAAGACAGAAAATAATGTTGCGGTATAGGATCAGTTGAGTATAATAGGTACTTTAGAACCGAACACAAATTTGAATTATGGCGGCATGTTGTCAAGGTTAGCTTGAACCAATCTAAGATTTTTGAAGCACCCGACGAATATAGGTGTTTGTATTCATCTGATATTAGACAAAAACGCACTTTCTTCAAGCATAGCCAAGATCAACTAGAACATCTGACCATAAAATAATTTCAAATTATTTCAGGTGCTCTCGCATGTCTTGTTTTGTGTGATAAGATACTCTGCGTGTCATAGCACTGACCTATTGTTATCAATATAGCAATCCCCCTAAGCATTCTCACCATTGTATGCCAAAAAGATCTCTTGCAAGAAAGTGGAGCCCGTCTATATTTTACTTTTTTTTACAAATGTTCAACGACTTTCAATTCATACGGGCCTTTTGGCACGAAGTAATATCATAAAGCAATATTGCTGTCCCACTACATTAGATTTGAAATACCTGAGAATATAATTTAATTTAACCCTTTGAGGCTGTGTACAATTGCTTACTAAAGGAACACTTTACTAGTACAATTGCAATTATAAATACGGGAAATAACAAGTGCAAAAAGCTACTTTATAAAGTAAACGAATACCCTACCCAGTCAAAATAAGAAATTGCAAATGATATCATTATATAAATTCACTTTCATATCGTTCCACCTTTCTTTTAATTTTATTTTCTTCAAATCGGTTTTCTCTTACACGGCGCCAAATAGCTTAAAAATAATCTTCCCAGTTTTCGTTCTCGTAGCCATCACCAACTTACTCATTTGAATTGAAACAAATTTGTGGTATAGACCACGTTTCCTGACTAATGGAACACTTGTCCGCTGTATTTGAAAGTTAAGACAAAGGAACTGAAATCTCTGCCAAAATATTTCACAACTACGGCTACTAACAAATATAGATAATGCGACTCTTAAAGAGATTACAAAAACTAAGTCAACATAGTGGAACATATTTAATGCATTACTCCTTTCTTTGAACCGTTGTCCGAAAGTACTCTTAAAGACATAAAATATTAAATAAATAGTAGGTCGCATCTACCTAGAAAGAAAAGAAAGAAGTGCGGCGACGTAGTGGAAAGTGAAAAACTAAAATTATTGCTTCAAGTCCGCATTCCTACTCAGAATAAAAATTTTTATAATTTTGACATTGTCATTAAAAAACCTTTTTTTGCTTAAAAGTAGTTTTTTACTTTTTAGCTGCCCAATGAGATTTTTGTAGCCCGAAATTTATAGCATTAAGTCAATTAAGCTACAGCGTGAACCCTTCAAATGAAATATCAAGCAATAACCGCGTAAATGTTGAGCTCAAATGAAAAGGAGGAACAGAGAAGTATTCGCAAAACAGGGACACGTGATGTGTCGTAAAGAGAATTAAATAGAACATCGAACAACCAAAAATAGAGCAAAAATTCTTCGAAATTAATAAAAAAAATCGTTCTACAGAACAGTCAATCAAGTGATACCTACAAAACACAAGGGGGTAGTTAATTTAAAATACAAAATTTGGAATATTAATTATTGGCATATAAATTAAACGAGATGTAGGGGTGAAACGTCATAAGGACGGAAACATTATGAATATTCGCGGTCATATTAATTCATTTCATTTTTGATACGTAAGTAAAAGCGCCAAATTTTTATCAAACATTGTCCAATGCTATGGATGTGAACAATATGGCCACTCTAAATCATAACGTAATAATATCTTCAAATGCCTTATGTGGTAAAAAAACTACTCACCTATCGATTCGAAAGATGTTGAAAAAAAATCAATTCCTTTGTGCCACTTATATTAGAGTCAAGACTATCCTAACATTTAAAAATCCTACGAACAAAAAGGAACAACTCTCCGCCATCATTTTTATAATAAAATATTTGGTCTGTAAATTCTGAAGAGAACTGCGCAAGTACAGTAACTTCGAAAAAATTAATCTAATTGAATAAAAAAGAGCATTGGTCTTCACTTACCTTTGAAACTAAGAGGTAATATATAAATGATGCTGCTTAATAGTCAACATCTTTAAACCATGAGTACCTCTTTCTGTCTATTCCTAAAAACGGGGAGTGCAATTCACAGGGGAAGTTTAATTATATAATGAATTAGGTGACTTATAAATAAAAAAGAAAGTTGTGAAAAATTTGACGTAATGCCCGAAAACTTAACCAAAAGCAATTATGTTTGAACTCAGGAACATATGTCTCCAAAAAATCCTTGGTTCAACTGCAAAGAAGAAAGTCTTTTGAAGGCAATTACATATTTAAGAAAGCAGAACAAAAGAGATACTCCAATAAACAATGAATATGGCACATATATATATCTGAAACACAAAGAGCAGAAGTTCTTAGCGCTTAACTGCATTTAAATATTTTTCTTACACAAATTGCCTACAATTTAAAGAAATAATACGAGTATATCAGTCTAAGTTACGCCGCTAACACCACCATGTAGTTTAGAATAATACAGATATTATAGGAAGTAACGACTTTTGTTCAGCGGAATTCCTTTCCGAAGAGACGTAAGACACCTGCTATTCAAAATGGAGAGGCTTCTGCCATTTCCGTGATTCTTTTACATGTGTAAAATATGTACAAAAATATTTTGTAAATTTCTGCTCTTGTTCTTGCACTTTTTTTATATTTTTAAAAATTGCCTACACTAAAACGGCCCTTGTCAAAATCCATTTCGAACATTTCTTTGAAGTATAGCGGTTAAGGACAATACTTTTGCTAGTTTTCAAACAATAGATAGACCCGAATTTCAAGAGTTGGTTAAGCATTGCTTGTTGATAGAAAAAAATGCCGTTCAAATTCAGCATTGACTTAAAAATCGTTAAGATATCTGTGCGCCGTCGAAAACTACAATTTGCCGGTGATTTACTGATTTGAGACGAGAACACTGATGATGTTTAACGTAGCGAACGCCTAAAAAGGTGTTAACATCAGGAAAATGAAAAAGTTCTGAAAAATTTGTTGAAGTTACAAGACATAGCTGGCATCCTCTAGATATCGAAAGGTAGTATGCAGTATTGATTATTTTGCGTGAAAATTTGGACATTGGGAAGCTGTTTTCTAAATGGCTATTGCTTTTACTAACACACAGTGTTACAAGCCGATTGTGCAGATTTAAAATTGATATTGCAAGAAAAACAAGTAAGAAAATTAAATTCGGTCAGAACCGAATCTTTTATACCCATCACCGTTATTCCAACAAAGACAAAAGAAGTAAAAGAACAAACTTTTCATGCTCTATGATATGGAGTGGGTGCAGCTGATTTTTTCTATTTTCAAAATAAAATATTTTGCTGTGTAGGCGCGGGGGCGTTGCAGATGGGCCCTTTGATAGGTTTAAGTCAATTCAAAATACTTTTGCAAACCTGTAGGCGACATCTTCATTTTCGCTGACGGAAGAATGTCTACCACAAATACTACAAAGTTGAGCAAACAGACAGATGGACAGACGAATATGCGGGCATGTTTAGGTGCATTCCTAATTTGAGAGTTTCAAACGTTTCGACAAAATGAATATACCCATCATCCTTTGGGGATGAGTATAAAAATTATATCAAATGAGCAGGTCATTGTGGAAAGTGAATGGCCCTTTCACATCTTTGAATGTTGAGAATTGTCGGGCTGACTGTATCATTCTTGAAGGAAAGCAAGTTGATGAATCATGTAGAATTTAGTAAAAATGTATTTTGTCTCACTTGACGCCGGGAATTATTTGCCGATGTGTTAAATTGGTAAACTAATTTAAATTATTTGACTTAATGAACTATTGTTTGTATATTGCCCACAGATTTCATCATAACCACGAAAATATCAAAAAAAACCATATGTAACCAAAGTACAACTGCCTTGTCTATATGGATAACTCGCAGACTAGGTAATAATTAAAACCCCATTCAGGAATATTGTTCACTTATTAGTTTAGAAAGCATTATCAAAGTCTTCCAACTAAGAAATTTAACGTTTTCAACTATAGTTCTAAATTCCACAATCCATGAAAATTATTACTTGCTAAATTTCTTGGGGTGAAATAGCAGTACCAGAAACTGAATAGGTTAAAAACAAGGCAATTATAAAAAGAGATTTATCAACAAGCTTGCCGGCCCAATTCACTTATTTGTGCATCAAAGATAATGAATTTTGTGCCCTAGAAAACTCATCACAGTAGTTAGTATACTTAGAAGTTATTTGGACTGCGGGGACAATGTTCGTTAAAAGTTGCTGTGTACTACTACAAGTGTAGTAGAAAGGAAATCATACGTACACGAATTAAAAAGAAAAAATTTTCCATAGAAAGGTTTAAAGAGTTACGATTTTAAAACACAATAGCTACTTACATTCTCAACAGGGAAAGCGTAACGTACTAACTAACTAGCGTAACTATCATTCATTCAATTCGCTTAAAAAAATTGCTGCCACCAATGAAGAATCAACTGTTATTCAGCAATTTGAGACCATTATTAATACTTTTCTCAAAGATATTTTTCCTTCCGAAAAAGTATCAGGTTTCATAAAATTTCCGAATAATAGGAAATCATCCGGATTATTATCATTTCAGGAGAATACAAATTTTATATACTGATTTCAATTTTGAAGCCAAATAGGCCCGGATTCTCACCTTTTTCACATAGCCCGATAAGCTTACATTTAAATATTGGAATATATTAATAAAAATAAGCTTAATTTTTTTGATATTAAGTTACGGTAAATTTTTTCAAGAAAAATAATTTCTTTTTAGTTACGTCGTAGACGCTTTGAACATTTTAGAATATGTGGAAAATATTAATACCTAAAAGAAATTTTTTTATTAATATGACGTGTTTTTATTCAAGCGCTCCAAAAAGGCTTCCTGTGACAAATCAATAGCTGGCGCGAAATTAAAGCTTAATGGGTAAGCTAGTGACTCCTCTAAAACATTGACAGGTGCCTTTGGAAAACGTTTATTTAAATGAATTTCATGAAGAACGATTCGAAAGTTGTCGATGCCTCTGCCAAAATATTAAGGGGCTAGAATAAAGTTTCTTATTTCCTAGAAGTTTCATTCTTTTCATTCGAACTTTTTACAATGTTTGTAAAATAACATTCTAGAATAGCAATTAAGGTATATTCGACAAGGTCATTTCAAAAGTTTTTTTTTTTCTTGGACGCCAACAAAAAAGTCTCGTTGGACACAGAAAGCAATATATTTAAAATTCCCTACGTTGTGCGCTAGCGGTAGATATATATCACGTAGCAAATTATTATTTTCTTTTATTTTTTTACTCAAATATATCCCATACATTGTTTATATAAGTTTCCTGTAATCCTTCTATGTGCTTACTAACTTGTTCGAATATCATTGGTCTATTATACTTTCTTCAAAAAAAATCCCAAAAATCCATTTTTATTGCAGCTTATCAACCGTTAGTCCTTATGAATCGTCTCTTCATTGTATATTCATTACTGCCAAAGCAGAAATGTAACATTATTACCAATCTGCAAAAATAACTTGTTTAAGTAAACATCTTTCCTTTTTTTAAAAAGGAGGAAAATAGTGTTGAGAAAATTCAATCTTTTTTACGCAGAAACCTCGAAATAAATTTGCGATGACAACGACACAGCTGAAATGGGGCTGACACAATGAATCCTCGTGCTGTTTTAAGGTTTGGAAATAAATGTTGAACATACGCAGCGCAATGTAAGAAAACACAATGAATCCGCGCATTCCAAAAAATAGCTCAACTTCTTTTGTGCCTGTGTAGGAATTGGAAAGAACGGACTTTGCACGTATACAAACAAATAAAACAAAAAGAAAACAATAAAAACAGCTTATTTCATAATTTAAAAGCTATTTGCTTATTTTTATATTTCATATTACATTATTCTGACTTTTTTTATGCTATATTACAAGTAATTTCAATTTGTACTACACATTATTTTCCAGAAAATGAAGAAAAAGGAATAGAGGCGATTAATTTTCGTTTTAAAATATATTTGTCAAATTGATTTATTCAAGTGTATTATATTAAATTTGAAATAATAGAACAAAATAATGGAACAATTAGCAATAGCAAAGGGCTTCCCAATATGTCATAAGATTTTTTACTTATTTTTTTCATTAATCAACTTCAAAATGATTATTAGTTTTCACGTTAATTTTTCTATCGTAAATTTTGTATTGGCTTCTTACATTTTGCTCCTGAAACCATATCTTAGTTGTTTACGTACACATAGGTTTGTTTACTTTTTTTAAACACTGATATGGTAAGGCAAGCAAGCGGTGATTTTATGCGTCAATTACTTACTTTTTCAATTTGTGAGAACCAAAATGACTAAAGTGTAACACAAACGCTTGCGTTTTGCATTGGTCCCAGTAACGTAGAACGCATAATGCAAAATAATTGAACATGCAATTTGCGTGCGTTGCGAAAGCAAAATCGTATGGTTAGCATTTGTTTACATCAGCGCTCAGTTTTGCGATAAGAGGAAATGGATAGCGAAAATTTAATTTTTTTGCATTGTAATAACAAGAAGCATGTGAGAGCGTTATCGTGGTTGGCGTAGATACGAAAAGCAACGCTAGGTAAGACCCTCATACAAAAACTGAAATGTCGATATTTGACCGCCTTCGACCATATGTATTACTTTAATGTCGAGAAATTTAAAGGGAATGTTCGCATAAATCCTGAAATATTTGATCTTCTTCTAAATTTAACGGAGAAGATGTTAACGAAATCTTCGTGTAGACTATTTAAATCTACTAAGTGCAGATTGTTCTTGAAACAGCTATACTCATTTGTTGCATCTGCAATTCAAAAAAACATATAGCTTGCGTTGTTTGCAGATACTGGGCTCACGGGAAAAGTGTCAGACACTTACAGCATCTTATGGGATGTTCTTGCTCTATTTTATTTGCCTTTGCCAAACAAGTCAGAGTGGAAGCGCATCGCGGATGATTTCGAAGTTATTTGGAATCTTCCAGCACGTAGACGCTATAGATAGACAACAAATTAATATTGTGTATCGTCCTAATTTTAGTTCACAATATTACAACTATAAAGGTAGCCTGTTGCTATACTGAAACATGAGAAACATTTTATAATATATTCGTTCTTTCTGGCACGCGCTCGATAGTTATGCCGACAGTATGAGATGTGAATTGCACTTTTACTGCAATTGACATTAAAGCGTATGGATCCCAAAGTGACGCATCACAAGCATTAATATCGAGTTTTTGTATTTTTCTTCCTTAGGGCGACGCACCATTTCCTCTACAGTACAACCTAATGAGGCCTTACCCTAGGATTCTATCAGCATAAGACAAAGAAACTTTCAATAACAGATTATTCCGGGGAAGAATGACAATAGAAAATACGTTCGGTGCACTGGCGTCTCGTCGAAGATTGCCGTTAAGACCCTACCACATGAATCCTGAGAACGCTGAAGCAGTGGTAGAGGTCATTGTTGTCTTACGTAATTTTGTGAAAATGCATAATGAATCGCAATGTAAAAAGATAATCAGGAAAAACCGCCAGCAGAAGTGCTTTTCACCCTTGCGATATCTTGAAAAATTATTTAAACCAAAACTTAATTTAATGGTGAGGTTTATTTATTAAAAATTACTGATATCTAAATGTAATGAAAACATGAATTTTCTTTTACGCTAAAGCAAAAATAAAGTATAGAATTCATCTATGATACAGCAAGAAAATATAGTATTCTATTATCATGCAATAACAATATGCAGTACTGAAACTAGTATTTTATTCTTCTGCAATTTATTAAGTCTAGTTTAACTTATAATTTTATATAATTTTTTCTTGCTTCTGGTTGTTTTTCACGGCATATAAAACCATATGATTTCGTTTTGTGTTTGTAAACAGATCAATGTGTGTGTTTTGTTTTACTTATCAAAAACATCACACGCACAAATTTTAAAAGTTTGTCAAACATTCGCGTTAACGCACAACGCAACACAAAGTTTGTGTTGAACTACATTCGAATAAACATGGTTAACTTTATTTTGACAGTACGTGAGCCATGCATAACGCATAATCCAAGCATTGCGTACAGTACTTTAAGTGTTTAGGGGTAACATAAGACCATATATCAAATTGAAAATGATTTTTATTTTTGATGCTTCTTTTCTTGCGTTGTAAAGTAATATCGAGTAGAAACCACAATTTTGAATTGAATAATACAAAGAAAACTTACATTAAAAAAAAATAAATGTGATAAATAACTTCGAAATTTAAAAAGATTATTTCTGTTTCTTCTTCTAAGTTTTTTGTTTTATTTTTTTGTATACACATAAAAACATATGATTTGCCAATGTTTTCAAAGTCTCATAAAAAGTCGGTGAAGTGGAAGTCCTATCGTGAAAAAGAGAATAACGCATCATTGTGTCAATATATAATAGAAGTTCAATATCTGTTCCAAAAAATTAACAGCAAAACTCTCTTGCAAAACTCAATGCATATTACAAACTGCTCAAACCATGTAGTTTAACGACTATTAAGAGTGATTTATAATCTGTTTGGAAAGTTTTCTTTTAATTTGCTCACGATTTCAGAAGGCAAATTTGTTGACCATAAAATGTTAAATTTTGCACATTTTCTCGTTTAGTCTGAGAATTTTTGGAATTTAAGAAAAAATATGTAGCGGAATGGTAAAAATGAAAAATATTAAAATATGACAACACCGCATCCATTCCCGCAAGGTATTTTTAGTAGGATAGAAATGTGTCTGATGCAAAATTGAATCTACGAAAGAATAGCAAATACTTAGTGTTTACGACTATAGTTAGTGGAACACGTAATTGTTTTTAAAAGCATTTAAAAAGAAAAAATAATTTTTGATCAAATAAAACCGTTCTTGTTAATAAAAATGATTATTGAAAGTACCCTCGAGAAAAAAAAAATTAAAATTGTCTTATGAATCGTTTAAAGAATTCCTTTATTTATAAAACAAAGACTGTCCCTTATTAATAGAAAACGTTTAGTTTATCGGAAGTCCACTTGAAGGAAAAAAACAAAAGTGTAATATCTCTGATGTGATGGCCGTTTAAATAAACCATGTCTCGAAAGAAAATGTGTTTAAAGTTATGGAATGTATTGGAGACATGCGTTTATACTATAATATATTTCTTCATTTTTCAATTTCAGTTTATATTTTTTATAACTACAAAACTTATCAACGTCAAATCCCTAAATAGTTACATAGTTTAAATACTTTAAAAAGTAAGCATTTTCTCAATTGATCCAAATTGACGGTCGTGAATAACATCCTGGCAGTAAAAAAATAACTTAATTTGCAATCTACAATTCAAAACAATGAAGGCAGAATAGTAAGTTGTCCAAGGCAAATAAATATTTGCATTTCGGTATTGATCTAATTTTCACTATTTTCCTATCCTGAGGGAATTGAGCAAGGGTAAATGTTGTATTAACGTATTGTAATAAATGATAGCCGATAAATGGAAATATTAGCTTAATTAACTTAATAGAAATTGTATCAATCCCTGTAGCAATGAATTTAGCTAAATTAAGATCCTTAGAGAGATCCATTTTATTAATATTAGAAAAAAGGAAAGAACCCGACCGGTCGGATAATTGAGATATTCTAAGATCGAGATGTAGGGTTTGAATTTGGCGTTGTATTAAATATTTATTCATTTCGGTGATATCCGGACTGCATTATAGATGATTGGCCTTAGCGTCCTTACCCTGCAAAATTTCTCACATGTATTTTGAATTCGCTTTACGAAAGATGTTGGAATAGAATTTACTACTTCTTCTTTTGAACACCTAAAAATTTTAGTCCGGTTGTGTAGACTACAATATATCTCCCAAATATCGTTATTTTCACGCTCTATACAGCGTCGATATGCTATGGTTCTAAGCAAACGTAAGTCCATAATCACCAGTGAGTTAAGCTATGAATCGTACTTGTAGCAACGTAATAAAGTGCAGAGGATCATGAGATAATTCTTTTAGGAAGTTCAATGGCTTATTTAAGCGTTTCGTCAAATGTAAGGAGGAAAGAACATCTTCATGCAAATGACCAGTAATAGCATTTACATCCATTCTGCTATAATTAGTAACAAAGCTAATATGTTCAATGTAATTTACCTTAATAGAGAGGCGAAGAAAATTTAAGGTTTGATAGGATATTGTAGTGTGATCGCATATCGGTATATGCATCCACTTTGAAGTGAATACAGAATTATGCTCAATTTGCATAATTCTTTAGCAAGAAGAAAAAACAAAAATGATGTCGCACTTCAACTGGCTGAATATTACATTACGAAATGCAATACGATGCTAGGCGCCCTAATTAAAATAATTATGATTACGTTAGCATAAAATCACCTGTAAATTTAAGTATAAATACAGTTTACAAAATTCAATAAAGACAATTGTTATTTAGCAATTCAAAAACAGCGTTTAATTCGCTAATTTTTATATGGCGTTCAATCCGCCTAAATTAATATTATACAGGGACTGCTTCATGCCGATCTAATTGGCATTATAAGAAGCAGATTGACTTGGCGGTCTGAAGCCGAGCAGCTTAGGGAACCATCAACGACGCTCCGTCACACTTGGGAAGGATTCGTAGGGAATCTTCCCAAAATATAAAATACACAGTACCAGTAAAACAAATTTATTAGGAAGAATTGCTTGACTAAAATTATTATTGTATTGCCCTTTATCAGAAAGTAATCGACAGGAGATGAAGATTAACCTTGGTTATTGAAGTAGGTTGGTAAGGAATGTTACCTGAAAATCAAGCACGGTAGCAGAGATGTCGGAAATAAGAAGAGCTAAGAAGAAGAAGGATAGTTGCAGAGCGTGAACGAATCCATACGCTTTTTTTTCGAATGTATCATTATCTCCTCTAGGAAGGTAACTTGCTCCGAGAATTATCCACTTTGAGGAGAGTTTCCTTCGTTCAAGTGCCGCTTTACTTTTTCCTTTAATTTCTTTAATTTTTCGTCTTTTAACTTTTTATGGCAACCCTGATACATCTTCATAGATATTGTTGTAAGGACTTCATTTACATAGATTCTTGATAGAATTGAACCACCAATTACATCATATAACTTCAAGAAGTGTGATGAAATATAATTTTCCGTGATAGGATCTTTTAATATAGTGTTGAACTTTATACCTACGCTATTCGTCTTTTTGATTGCAGACATGACTTAATATTATTCGGCGACATATTATTGGTAAGCATAGTTCCTATTTTAATTATAATATCATCGGTTCCACCCGTTGGAGCTGATGCATCAGAAATGTTTTTTGTACTTTTTTTTTTAGCATTTTAAACTGTCTATCAACAGCATTGCGATTTGTCTCCAACCTAGCACTTTAGTTAATTCGATGGTATTACTTCCTTTGAACGGTCTAACGATCCGGTTATTGCAAGTGAATTCTTTGTATTAAAGAGTGCTCCTTGAACGTACATTATGGAAAGTACTTTTACATTGTACATAGTTAATTGATGGCTGCGATGTTTGTATTGCTTCTTTGCAGTTATTGCAATGAGCAGCAGTTATTGCAGAAGCCATATTCAGTAATGCGCTACGTACGCAGGTTCAATGCAATAAACAGATTAATAAAAGCAGAGCACTCTTTGTCTGCCAAAGCCTTTACGGCAAAACGTGTGGTTACGCCAAAAACTGATCTACTGGTCGTGTACCACCATAATCCCCATACTAACCTACGCAGCTTTGGTCTGATGGTCTAAGATGAAGAAAAAAACGACGGCGGCGCCATTAAACAAAATCCAACATCCCACGTGCATTGCCATTAGCGGAGGGATGAGATCCTGCCTCAGAATGCACTAGAGGCGCTTTTGGGCACCACACCTCTTCCTATTGCTATAGAAAAAAAGGCTTGCCTGAGCGCACTCAGACTGTCGAATTTTAACAGATTAAAACCACGTAATCTCTAGGGACGCCTAGACATATTGAAAAATTTCATGGACGAACATTATGTCAAGATACCGGACCATTGCGTTGTAAAGCTAGTTCTGTATGGCCGGTTCAGGATGACCATACCGTCGTGACCGAGTTGGAACAGGTACGCTTTTGAACCCGGGGTACCAATTAAATGGTACACTGGCGGCTTAAAATTGGAAAATGGAACAATTGGGGGTGGGGTTTGTGGCCCGAGCTTCCAGAAGGCCATACCAATGGGACATAGTCCCTCCATCTTCCAAGCGGAAGATAACGCAATGACCGCATGTGCATCTGAATGCTTATGAGGGAAATGCAGGAGAGAGCGGATCTGCATATACTTCGACATTCAAGCCGCACTAAAGTCCCTAAGGGGGCGAAAGAGAACATCCAGGCTGGTGTTAGAATGCCTTCAAACACTGGCAGACATAATGATGTGCAGCTAATTTGCCTAAGCATTTGGGTGTTGAGGGCAAAGAAAGGACTGACTGTGTTGCTAACAGAGGAGCCCGAGGGGCCATGATATCTCCTGAACCGTTCTGTGGCGTACCAAGAAGCCACATTAACAGGATGGTATCGCAATGGGGATAGAACAAAGCGGATTGCCGATGGAAGCAAAGTGCAAGACAACTTCAAGCACAAAATTTCATAAAATGTTCCGGCAGGGCACACAAACTACTGGAACTAAGAAGACGCGACCTACGTTTAGTCACCGGCTTCTACATGGGTCATAATTCCCCCATGTACCATCTGAGAAATATCAGTATGTTTCATACAGATTCATGCAGATACTGCCGAATAGAATATAATGGGACGTTTCAGTCGTCCCGTCGTGAATGTGAGGGCGTCTGCAGAACCACACACCAAGTGTTTGGCCAGACACGGTGTGGTACTCAGATTCAAGGAAAGTGACAAGATTCATAAAAATCCTAAAACTGGAAGATGGGCGTGTGCAGTACATCTTCTATGTCTAGGTACGTCTTGTCCACGTAATTAATAATAATAGTAATCTGTGAAGCTTGAATGGAATTCTTTAACTGCATACAGAGTAGCTTCCAAAGGCACTTATTTGGAAACCTTAGTCCCAAACCTTTGAGTGTTTGCATAATTTGTGCTGCTGAGTAATTTATATATAAGCCGAATCTTCGCATCACATAAACATTTTCCGCAAACGTGCAACTTTTTGGCTTTGTTGCTTTGCGGCAGAGAATTCTTATTATTTTATTGAAAGCATTTTCGAAAAGTTTGCCCGCCAGAAGAAATCCCTGGACCTCTACAGAAAAAGATTTTGAAATTGATTATTAAATGGCTTACGTGGCATGAGAAATCTTATGTAGTTGAAAAATTTGGATCCATAATATCAAAAGGTTTAGGAAAACATAACGACCGAGTATGCCGAAGATTTTCTTAAAGTCCAATTGTAATATGATTTCTTGCAGAGATTTCTTGCCTTGTGACATAATCAAATGCGTAGTAGAATATCAAACAAGCTTCTTCCTGGTTTAACGGTAAAAGGTTACTTTGTAATTAAATTTGTAGATTCAAGCAACGAAGATAATCTAGGAATCATAATTTTTACCAATATTTTTGTGAGAGGGATGTTAGAGAAATTAGATGGCAGTCTGAAGCAACGAAAGAAATTTTATATTTTGGAATGGATCACAATCACCAGTTTCCATGATTTGGGATCATGACTAGTAGAAACGATTCTATTATATACATGGAGTAAATAACTTTTGTTTCGATTTGACAGTGCGACGATTACTTCATACGAAGTACGAATCTTTCTTTTACTTTGGTAAGACAGCTCTCAAGTTCTAACGTCGATATAGATTTTTTCAGGAACTTAATGCTTCTGTTAATAGGATGAAGATTCGAGAAAGTATATGGAGTTCCGTTATTTTCAATGAAGCTTCAGGAGAATTTGCAGTCGCAAGAACACCTAACACTACTTCTAAATAGTCAGTTATCTCGAGTACTTCGACTAATATCGTCAGGAGTGTAAATTGCAGTAATACCATTGGAACTAGTTTAGTGATTCTGCGCCATATCATCGTCATTGAAGTGTTCCTATGAATTGCTTTAGGGTTCAAAGCTGAGAGTTTTGATCTCTTTCATTCTGTGGAATAAGAGATTTGTATGATCAGGGTGTTTTTCGAAAAACAAGCCATAGATCCATTTTGTTTTCCCTTAGCAAGGTTAGCTTTTGGTTTCACCAAGAAAGGAATGGTTGTTTAAAATGGTTATTAGAAATGTGCAGCAACCCGGATAACTGTAGTCATAATAGCAGCATCACGGTTGCAGTTACATTTAAAAGCATTACTATTGTAAGGAAGCGTTTTGCTTTCTTACTGATAATAAATCCGTCCACATAGGTGTCCACCCGTACATTCTAAGAGCATTTAGTCTGTTTTGTTTTTCTGCATTAAAAATGTAAATACTTCTCGTTGGACCATTCCCTGAACGTAAGGTACTTTCTCTGTAAGAGTCACTTTTCTCTACACTACCGTGAGATCATCTCTCTCTCGCACAAACCTATGCTAATTTAGGTTCATGTATAAAGAAAAAAAAAATATAAAGAAGAAAGATATAAAAAAAAAACTCATTGTATTAGGACTGTGTAACATACGTTGTATGGATAGTCCGCTCATTATATGCTATATCTCCAAAGCACAAAAATATGCCTAGCAATAATATATATATAAGTAATATACATATAAGTAATATATATAAGTATAATCATACCTTATCTTTTCCCGAGAAAACATTTATAAATTTTGTCGACAAACATGTTGCGATCCACTACACAACAAGCCTAGACACCCACATACTTATTTTACTTCTACTTATCAATAAGCTACAGTTAGCATTGAACTATTCACATTATGCAAAGGCACATACCTAACGGTCTTGTGGTTGGCAAAATCAGGTATCTAATGGTCTCGAATGTTCTCTAGCTACATTAGCCCATTGAATGGTTTTTGTTAAGTAAGGATTAACGGCTTCTATACGTGTTCGATCATACGATTTGGTACCTAAGAGAGCATTACTAATAAGATATACGTAAAAGTATCATTATAACACTTAGACAAGTAAGTGTTGAGATTGTAACACAAAACATCTATGTAACAGGACAGCGATGGTGATCGCGACAATAAAAGAGCGTGTCGCGATACGCTTATTCTTTCAGTCTTGTTACAGCAGCCAGAGGTAAGGAATCGTAGGCAACATATTTATTTGTGCTTGACATTACCGACGGGGATATTTTTTTTGACTTTACGGATAGGGGATGGCAGTCTTAGGTTAGGCGTCATCCCTGAATAACGAATGGAACACTCTCTTCTACGACGTTAAAACGGTCAGAAACAATAAAAAAACAAATAGAATGTAGGTAGGGACGGACGAGTGGCCCTATAGGCCCGAGTTTGGCTGCTGTAACAACCCCATGCGAATTTTTCTTCTTGAGTTCTTATCGTTCAATCAGTTCCTAACTAAGTTTACTAAAGTATTCAAGTCTGTCTTCTTAAGAAGTATATTTTCGCTTAGTCAAAGGTAAGTTACCAAAATAACAAAGCACGAATCAATGATTGATAGAGGGCGTTTTAAAACGCTCTAAAGAAAATAAACGTTGATCGGTTATTCCGCTGAATACAGGGGCCGTAAACATTGTCACGGTTGCTGAAACTGAAGAAATTTCCGCATCCGTTTCTAATGCAGCCTTTAAAGTCTTGGCGTAAAATTTGCATGGATAAGGTTTTAGAGACGGCAAGTTCCTTTAAAGAAGCTTTAGTAAAAACTTTAATTGAATTTGCGGTAGATATCTGCTATTGCATATTGACAAAAGTAAAAGTAAAGTTTTTTGGAGATTGCTTATTGCGTAAATGTTTTTGAAAATGTCCGGAACTGCCATGAAAATGTACATACTAAGATTAACTAGCTATTGTTCAAGTTGCAGTTATTAATGACGTTAGTTCATGATTATGATGATTGATTGATGACGAAGCCATCGCGTATCACTTATCTTTAAATTATATATACATATGAATTACCGCGTTTTTGCAATTCTTCACGTGTTATCTGACTACTCATTGCTGAAACTGTTGGCGCAGGTGGTAAAGTTAAATGAGCAGTTGTTGTATTGCTTGGATACCAAGCCCAACCAGCTGATTGGCCGTTAAACATACGCAATTTTTCATATACTGACTCGCTTTGTTGCTGTGCTTGCTGCTCTTTTTGTGAAGCCAAATTCCGTAAAACGCGGTTTATTGATGAAACCTACAAGGAAAGTATAACAAAGGTCATTATTATTATCGTTATTATTTTTATTATCATTATTATCGTTATAGTCATTACTATTATTTTTATGAACCTAAAAACAAGTCTAATTAACAAACATACATCACGTGTTTTTGTTTTATTATTCCTCTTTTCAGATATTTTCGGACGTTAGTTAGTATGAACAAGCGGAGCTTATTAATTTGTCTTTGGTCATACATGGTTTGATCGTGTTAGTTTAGAGTTTCGCAAAATAAAAAACAAAGTTTGAAAAGAAAAAATTGAAAGTTTGACAACTTATATTTTTTCATCAGTTCCTTCCAAATATCAAACAAAACTTAATGGATGATTTTCAATATCTAACAGGTAAGTAGTCAACATTTAAGTCACACCATTGCTCCGGCCCACCGGAAAAGAGCTGTAATAAACATAAAATTTTGTCAGATCAAGCTACTGTTTTTAAAAAACAGCCCAAATAACCCCCGATGTTTCATGACTCCCAGTAATGAACGCTTCTTTAATTAACAAAAAATTTATCGTTATACATTTAAAGACAATTGAAAGACAATTAAAATAGGTTTAAACGGTACTACATCTAAAATTTAATTTTCTTCGATTTTAAGTGAGGGAAGTTCTTAGCTAGAATCCTCTCGCGCTATAGAGAAAATTTTAACGGCTAAACCTTCTCCGAGCTTATGCCCTATCTCATCGAAACTGCACGAAACGTTAGACACAACGTAGACAATCGACGTATGAGAAAAGAAGATATTAAATTCTCTGAAAGGAATGGAAATGGAAACTGGAAATAAGGCTAAAGTTTGGGCCAGGATTGCTGAATCGGAGTTCACATCGGACTGTGTCATGAAGAACTGTCTTGTTCAAACTGTAAGTTACAAATAAAAAGAATACACGTGTCATTATTACCTTATGCGCACAAGTAGAAGCACTTCTACATATTTGGTTAAGCGATTGTATGTATGAGCATAAGTAACAAAATTTTCAACTTTTGATGTTTCTGTGCTTGGCCGTTCTTATTTTTGCTATGTTCATATGAACATTAATTTAGAAATAAATTTGTCTTTTTTTCGGATAATTACTATTATTTTTCTATACATTATACATTTACTGCGCTCACATATAATCGCTTAAGCAAACATACCCGCAACCGCATACAAGTGTTTCTGCTTTAGCGCGAATACACTCACGCACAGATCTATTTAAAACTTTCATAGTGTAGCCTTGCACATACTTGTTGCACAAATTTCAGTAAACGTTCTCATTTCAGTCCGTTTACTCTTTCGTACGGCCTTTAATATCGTTTCCATTTATGGGATGCCTTCAAGTAGTCGTTAATAATTTTTTTGCGCAAATGTTGCTAGCGAAATGTCCTATCTTATATATAATGTTTTTGTATATAGTTAATTATATGTATATGTGTGTGCGTTTCAATATCGTTTTCTATTGACGTTCACATTTTTGCGTTTTTATTTGCATACAAACCAATTTAATTTTCTTTATTTATATTGGAACTGCAATATTTCATACACCATAATCATAAGGAATAATCGATAATGTCAACTTCTTTGAACAAATGCTTGGGTTTTTGTAACAAAAGAAAACCAAAAAAAAATTTATCTAAATTAAAGCATTCGTTCGACGTATGATCAACGGAACATGAAAATATTTTTTAATTTAAACAACAATACATTTTTTTTAAATTATATGTCAAGACAGTATTTCTCGTGTAAACTCACAGTAAGGAAATTTTTATGTTCTTCTTGTTGCATATTTAATATTGTTTATAATAGCAATATCCTTCCTCTTTCTGCATTATTCTCACATCCATTTTTTATCCTAGTTTATTTCTTCAAGTCGAAGTTACAAATTGTTGAATTTTCTCACACAAATCTCACAAATGTTTATACCCTACACCACTTGCGGTATATATTAATAATATTTTCATGATAGTAATTTGACATAAAAATAAAGTGAAAGTGAAATGAAGTGCTCCTGGCATTTCACTCCATATAAGATTTCTCATGAATAGTAGGGCCTTTACAAAGAGATTTAATTTTTAATATTTTATGATAAAAATTGGACCAACACTAGTAAACTAATCGAAAAAATTAACGATAGGTAATTTGGATAAGCTAGGTCTATTTTTCAGACTATAACCTATGTAACTCTTATCATGAAAAAGAATCCCTTATACAAGGTATAGTTTCAATAATTTATTTGGGAAATTAAGTTTGCTAAATTTGGATCTCGTCATATGATGTTTTCGTCGTCCTCCAATATGCGGACTTTCATGAAAAGTATGCCTTTCGCTGAAAATGTAATTTATTATTATCAAAACGAACGGATGATTGTATTACGCGAATTGGTGAAGTGTACTTAAAGCTCGGCCATGCCCGAAGTTAATGTTCTCTTTTAGTTTTATACGTTCTATGCTGACCAAACTAGGTGTATATATTTTTTGCTAACACCACAATACATAAAATAGTTTCTTGGAATAATTTCCACATTTTTCAATGTTAATATATAATACTTCAAATCTTTAGAGGCTTTTGGTTAGTTTAATTGTAATTATGTAGTATACTTTAGATCTTAGTAACTTTTAAAAACCTTCACTTTTGCGATTGCCAAAAGCTGATTTTTCGTTGCCACATACTGACGGACTCTGTATTCCGTAATTTTTTTCATTCAAGTTGTCAGAACAGATATTCCATAGACCCATCGTGAAAGCAAGAAAAAAGCTTTCACGATTAAGCTGTTGGCAACCACTAAACATGTAGCAGACAGAACAATCGAGAGAGAAAACAATATATCTTATCTATAACCTTATGATAATAAGAATTTTGTGTCAATCATACATTGACGAAAGCTAAGGAAACTAAAAAGCTGGAAAACTTTTTTTGTAAAGAAAGTTTTTACAAAACTATCAGAAGTGATTGCGTAGCAGTAAAAGAGAAGGGAGGTGATAACCAAAAGCGATAGCATAATATGACAAAAAAGAGACTTATATAATGCGAAAGAAGGAAAGGTCACTTATTTTGATTTTTTCTCATGAAAGAGAATAACCATGCATAAAATGTGAACAGAAAGGGGTCATTAGAAAATCAATGAACGTAATAATCAAAAAACTAAGAAATCTAAATTTTTTTTCAGTCGGTATAGTAGCAAAACAAAAGAAACGTACGCTACATAGTTTACAAATTTACTCCAATTTAAGCTTAACAATATTAAAAACATGCAACAATATAAAAGCATGCAAATTATATATTAACGAAACAGTTGTATTTAACACCAACCAGTTCATTAAAAGTTGAAAACTCTGATCTGCTTATTCAAGTTTTTCTTCAAGAAAGCTTTAAAATTTTCCTTAAAAATAATATCGTTTTGACGTTTTGTGAAGTGCGCAAAATGAAGCGGAAAATGGTAATTGTTAATTGGTTAAAGAAAACATTGTGTTTATGAAACTAATTTACCAATAACTATTTTGCTTCTTCCACAAGCGTTTGTGGCTTCATACCTGACCCACCAGTACAAAATAAAAATTGACCTGTAAAAGTATAACAGTTTATGCTAATAGTGAATCATTGTACACAACATGCACGACATAGGGAGCATTACTAGTAACAACTACAGCAACAACAACAACAGTCTTTACACTAACTTTTACTTCAACTACAGCAACGCAAGCAATAGAAAAAGAAAAAAACCCAATGGAAATAACAACAACAATAGCAACAACTTCAAAATTAGTTCATCATCACAACAAAAATAGCAACAAACAACATTTTGAAAACACGTCAATGATGTCCTATACGTCCACAAGCTGCAATTTTAAAAACATGTCCTTACTTGCAACAACTGTGAAAACCATTGTTAAATAAATTGCGCAGGACTTGGGAGTGGCGAAGTAATTTCCAATACCTTGAAGGATGTGTGGTGGGTCTACAAGGAGCGCAGAAAATTAGATATAAACCCTCTTAAGTTAATTTATGCTACTAAACAGGAGCTTGTCGAAGTGAAAGACTAGCAATTATCTCAGTTTAGGGAGCCTAGATATGTAGAAGATATTGTTAGCTTATTGTAAGAGAATAGATATTAAAAATCGTTTCCCGATTTAACTGATCGAAGGTGGTTGCTTTAAGTGCTTCTCTGCTAAATCCTCCTGTTCAAATTGATTTGATCTTCGCCACTTAACCTTCTCATGTGTGTCGTGAGATTGACGTAGGTATATGACTCCGAAAATTTCATATAAGTGCTTAACTATTCCCTCTCATTCGAGATCTTGTAGTGCAGCTTCGGTGTTTCCACAAGTAATTTCTGTAGTCCATACGGACGAGTTTGGTGCAAGATATAAAGATGCCTTGCCGACTTGTGGACCAATGGATATAAATAATAATCCTAGTGGATTGGTGGTAACTCCACCACGCAAATCTATATGTGTTCCAAATCTATCTGCTGTTTTTTTCGTGGACAATGTTAAATCATATATAATAGCACAGCTTCCAAATGTCAAGTCATCAAATCTGAATGTTCAAGATATCAGGCTCAGTTTGACTCCTTAAGGCTTTAAAGAGCGTTAGTGAAGCAGTTTGTCGTTAGAATACGGAGTAGAATTAAGATGCCATTAGGATTCTCTGCGTCTCCCAAAATATTAGTTGCGCATTTATCCTGCTAGCAGAGGTCAGAGTTTCGGATACGAAATTCCAAGGAAGTGGGGGAGTTCTCATCATTTTTATCTCACCAATTGATTGTACTCAGTTTGTGCTTTACGGCTGCCATTGAGTTTATAGCGGATCATTCCAAGTTCAGTGTTTTTTTTTTTTTTGCTATGCGAGCTGCAGGTAGGAATCTTCGAAAGATACCGCTGCCCCGTGCCAGCAGCGTGCACTATCAATCATCCCTGGCGCGTAACTACTACAATTACCCTCGAATCCGCTCCTACACACCGACAGCTCTCCCCGCCGCTAAGTTATACTACGCCGGGGGCAAAATTCAGTGTAGAAGCATTTAAGTGTCTTGTTCACATATCCCTCCACTATCAGATCTTGATATACTCTTGAAGCACGTCTCACTTCTTCACGAGAAATCTAGAAAATTATTACCCAATGACATAGGATCACCAAATAAGTGTTTTCTTTTCTTTTTAATTTTTAATGAAAATTAATTGGAAAAATTATTAACATGAATTATCTTTATACTGATTCCCCCCGTTTTGATTTAAAAATGACCTCACACAAATGAACGTCGCTGGACATCTGCAAGTATTCAAGCGTAGAACACAAAGTTATGCCATTTTTCCACATATATCTGCTCTTATCTAGTCAATAATCCGTTAATTGGACTAAGCCAATGGTTCAATATAACCCCAAAGTAGGAAGTTCAATACAATTATATCTCATGATCTTTGCGACAAGGTCACATAGGTGTTTTTTCGACAAGTTTCACATAGGCAAAGCCAAGTAACTTAATTAAGTATGAGCTTCATCACATATGTACGAACATATATGAAAAGCAACCCTGAGCTCATTGTTTTCGTAATAGTTTTTAACAATTTTTGTACGCTGTGTAATTATCGATGTATTGCATTCCATAAACAATAGCATCGACCAATACATAAAAAAAAAAAAATGCTCTAAATCTCAATCAAAACCTTTGCTTTCAGAATCACAATATGGATGACCCTATAACTTTATCGTAGTAGGTGATCCCAACCTACAGCAGATGTCTTGGGAATTCTATCAAGATGTTAATAGGCTTATGCGGTCTAGATCGAATAACCGGCTCGACATATTTTTCAATTGTATTTTTGATCTATGTGTATCGCAACTAAATAATGTTATGATTAGTAACAACAGAAGTCGAGATCTAATGTTTTCTAAGTGTGATGAGGTAACTACTCAGCATGGTCTTGTAAATCTTGAGAATAAGTATTATCAAATAAGTTTAATTGACAATGTCTTCATATTAAATTACTAAACTTTGCATCTGACAATCCTTACACATATATAGAAATGAAAACCACTGAATTAACATGACACACACGAGTCTTTGTTTTTGCACTTGGTATATCCCATGTACCATGCAACCCTAGAAATCCTCCTCTAACTAGTATATGATGTATCAATTTGCTCTGTATACCTCGTCCCTTGCTTGGTTCACAAAAGAATTGATAATGTAAGAAAACAAAAAAATCGCCTTTTTAAGAAATTTAAGATGTACAATACTAATCTATTAATTACATTCAACACTTCTTTAAACGCAGCAAGTACTACCTAGTAAATACCCCAATTGTATTAATAGAGTACAGCTATTTAGAATACCAAACATGTCTACGGCTTCAGTAATTCCAAAAGGAAAATAAAGGATTCCTACAACTTTACGTTTCAATAATGCCGAGGAGGCGAGTCGCTCTGTTATTTTCAATATGTTCGCAAAATATCCAGGACTTTTTCAATCCGGATAACCACTTTTGGAAAAATACAAACAATATCGATAATTTTATTTAAACATCGGATTCTTTAAATTCGATCAAATCAAGTCTTCTTTATACTCACTTTATATAAGTTGTATCTTACTTAACTCTTAATTTTTAAATCTTTGTTTGATTCGCAAATTGACGAAATACTACTATCGGTTACGAAACTTTTGCATGGTTGGCCGAATCGTGACTACTGAGTCTGTGCTTGCTGCGGCCACCACCTCCCTACCTCTTTCGCTTTCCTCACTTTTTTTGTGGGCACGACCGTGCTAGACGATTGGGGACAAAAACTGAGCGGTTGGTCGTATCAAAATAAAGAAAAAAAAGAAAAGAACATTCATAACACTTAGGGATACGGACCAGATTTGGTAGAATCTACCAGATTTGGTAGAATCTACCAAATTTCGGTGGTAGAATCTACCAAATTTCTACCAGATTCTACCAAATCTGGTCCGTACCGGTTATGAGTATGCCTCTGTGCTGGATGTGTACATGCTTTTCTTTCTTCATATTCCTTTATTTACACATGCATTTTTTTTTATTTTTCTTTTTTCTTTATTTGTTTTGATTTTTAATAATTGGTAATAATACTTGGGATAAAATTTATTTCTAAGCGTCAATCAAATTTGGTTGTTAATTTATTTTAACTACGTTTCATGGGCAGATAACTAAATAAATAATATTTTCATACCCATTACCGAAAGATGTTTATGTAGTCGTTTGGCCATATAGTTCGCTCATTTTCGTTTGACATAAGTTTACGTTAGCCTTGAAGTGCCGCCGCACTTGTTAAGTTGGTAAAGTTCCTGAATAGAAAACCCAATCGCTTGTTTATGGTGGATAATTTTTTAATTTCTTTTGATGTTATTATGTATGCATATAGACAAATGTCCGTTTTCTACGTTTGTACTTTACTAACCTGTATGGAGATATATATGCAATAAATACTTGCCGTCACCCTTGTGCGTACGTCCTTTCCAACTGGCGAAATTTCCAATTGATGTGATTTACACACTAAGGCACGTGCCAAAGTATGCACGATATCATTTAAATAAAATATGACAATTAACGTGCTAACAACGAGCAGAGCAAAAGGGAAGCATTAAATACTTTGATGTAATCACAATTGGGTATGTTTCATTACCGAAACAATTTGGTGTTCTCTTTTTACTCGAAATGTGAGAGAACTGGAAGCAGTGAAAAATTCATTACGTTTGTAATTATTTTTGGCTGCTGCTCTTTTCCCATCAGTTTTTCATACAGATTATTTAACATTTACATGTCAATATTATATCCAAACAGAAATTAAATACCACGCTACTTGAATTTCTTTATATGCAAACAATTGTAGTTATATCCATCACAAATAAATGGGGGATTAAGTTAATTTTAAATTTTCGTGTTCAAAAACTCAGTAACAAAAGTTGCAAAAGTAAGCCGAGAGATAGTACAACAATGAGTATAATCGTAAAGAAAAAGTGAAAAAGTTTTGTCAAATAATAATATTTTCATTTTAGTATTAAATTCAGCCTTCCCTATGCAAAGTGAAGCAAACGCAAAAACCATCCACATAGCAGGAGAACGCAACAATGATACACAGAAATAACAGAATGTGTAAGCGTTTAAATACGCCAAACGCTTAAACGGCAGAAAAATTTGACAAAAGGAAGAAAACGGCATAGATATGCCATTGCAACTGGGGGAAAGTGCAATATGCCAGGCTATGTTTGGTGTTACAATTAACAAAAACAAGTAAAACACAATGATGGGCTATGGTCGATCAATACCCCACATTACACTGCAGTTATTCAAATAATCACTTTTCAAAATAAGGCTTTATATGAGAACTGATCGAAAAAGTGGTCCAATCCGAACCATTTTTAACAGCGTTCGTCCTTGCGCCAAAGCACCTCAGCGTAGCAAATTTCATCAAAATATCTCGAAAGTTACGAAATGGGTTGAACGCAAGAAAACAAAACGGAGAGCCGGACGGCAGACAAGCTTTGATCCACTCAGAAAGTGACTCCGAATCAATCCGTATGATAAACGGTGGTTCTACCCCAAGCCCTTCCGCACAAATTTAATATCCCCTTGTACCACGAGTAGTGTAGAGTGTAATTAATTTATCTTGAAAGTCTTATCTAACAAAGGGGTGAAGATGGTTAAAAAATTTATATTACTCGAGCGTTGTGACAAAACTCTTTAATCAAAAATTGGATTTACTGGAAGATACTGGATTCATACAACGAGAAAAAAGGTGTCACAGTAGTTTTTATAGTTCGGCATCAACTTGTAAAGTAATAAAGGCTAAAAGTCAGTGGTTTGAGGTTGAGAAACAGTGCATCTATTATTTGGTTTATTTGATTGAACAAAATCTAAACGAAATCGGGCACTAAGTAAAAGTCTGCCGACAAAATTGCCACACTATTGCATTGCGAACCTGTTTTGATCCAATGGAACTTCGGAAACTACATCTCAGTTTCTTTAAATAACGGTCTGAATCACTTGAAATCTTCCTCTTAGCTGATGGATGCCATCAGCATTACTTCTTACTTTCTGTGGCTCTTAACATTGCCAGTCAAGCTTTGGATGATTTCAGATTGAATTAATTAGTTTGACTACAAAGTTGGGATATAAACGTTGAGTTCGTATCGGTTACAGTCGTTCTTATACTTCGAAAACGAGCATGCTTCTTTTATAATTAAAGTGCTCATAATGCTCGCATCAAGACAATTTTCGTGTAAAATAAACTTTCATTAAATCAGCGTGTTCTTAAGTCAAAGGGGGTTGATTGTATATAGTATATAGCTGTAAAAAATGTTGTTAGCTTCAAGACTGTCATTGTGAAAAGATCTTAATTAATATATAAGTTAATTAATCACTAAAACATAAATGCGCAACTGCAAAACGTGAGTATTTTTATAATCGAAGACGTGGTCTTATGAGGCTGGAATTAGCACTTACAGTGGCTATCATGTCATAGATATCATTGGTTAGTAGGTTTATCAAAAAAATACAGTCCACCAACGCAATTATCGACATTGCTGCTTTAACTTTGAATAGTGAATTAGCTGCGCCACGAGCAACGAACTAGTTAGTTTCATTACCATGACGTAAAATGCAATTTCTACGTTCGAGGGAGTAGCTCCCCCTAGAATTTTCAAGGCATATGTTGGTAATAAGACAATAGTTGTAAGCTTGCCGCAGGGGCCTAAAATATCTTTCCACTACTTCTATTCCAGGACGAAAGTTATATTTCGCTAGTAAAATTTTAATCATGGAAGATGACGGCTAAGTGCAAATACGACACCAGAACCGATTGTCGAAGCTGAATACACAAAATACGGGGTATTCAACATCTCCAATTTTCTCAATTGCATTCGATCAGTCGTGCATAAGGTGAAGCATTCATTCCATCAGTTGACTGTCAACGATTAATCCATGAAGACCTCCTCTATAAGTGTTACGTTTATACGTAGAATTGAAGGACGATAAAGTTCCTAACTTTGTACAAGCATCGCTATGCTATATAATAACAGTCACGCAATAAAAACAAAATTTTGTCCAAACATATTGTTTCGAGTGCCGGGTGGACTCCGTTGTTGGTGCTAGATGTAGATTTTATTAAGAGTCATTTAGTCTGAGAGTAAGTGAACGTTGCACAAAAATTGTATGGAATTAAAAAATTTGCAACACAAACGAACAAAGTAGTTTTAATCTCAACACATTCTCAAATGGCTATTATAAATAAACCGAAGATGGAAGTGCTCGAACTCCATCGCATGTCGCGCATATACTATATATCGTGCACATTTTATTTTTGTGTATTACACTTTATTTGCAATTGTAGGAACTGAAAACATTTACATATTCTGTGTTTTGCTGTCTTTACACACCACCGAAGGGAAGCGGTATTTTCATTTTTTTAAATGTTTGCAATATCCAGGAAGACGTTTCAGAGATCCCATAAGGTATGTATATTCTTGTTCAAATTCTGGACTCTGGACCCGTGTCCTTCGGTCTAACATCTATTGTAAGCATTTCGCTGGATGAAAAAATGAAGCTATCGCCTTGGCAATTGCCATATTTGTCCCGCCGTTATCGGAAGCCTTTTGTAAATTATTTCAGAATTGTGGCCGGAAAAAATGGGAGATGCTAAAAAAACAGACCTTTTCGTAGCCTCTGTAATTCCACTAGTAAGAAAAAATGTATTTAAATGCGCCTGAAAAATCTGCCATTTATTTGTTAGGCAGTCGTACGTAATGATTGCGTGCATATTTTTTGTTTTTACTACTTCAGAACTATAACTCTTAACTTCATGTTCACCTTAACAATTTTTCTTGGTTGTCGGTGGCCCCTATTTTACAGTTTTCAGTGCATGGCTGTTTTATATGAAACATTTAATTGTTTCCACTTTTCTTCTATATCAGATAACTTTACTTCTAAAAGCATTAAAGTTTGTTCTTCAAGTTTATTTTTAGCATAATGGTCACAAGAAACTATAAACTCATCAAAAGAAAAATTTAGAATATCCATAAAGTATTCATCTGTTATCATAAACCTCTTTGAAATAATTTTCCTTTTAACAGTCTCCCCTTCGTTTATAAAAGTTTAAACGCCACATTTGAGATATTAATTTGCTCTTTATAGAAGAGGAACCGAACTTGTAATGAATTAAGTTTATTTAAAACAATTTGTGTTCCAGAGATTTGGATAAATATTCAATGTTCTTTATTTCTTTTTAAGCTTGTTTTTTGTTCTTTATACACTATTTACCAATGAAACTCACTTAAAATAAATTAACAGCCGAATTCAATTGGTCCTTAGGAGTAAAGCTTATATAAAGAGAAATAAAGATATATAAGTAATAATAACTCATATGTAAATAAATAAGAAATAAAGAAAAATAAATAAATAAGAAAAAAAAAGCATGTACACATGTAGGATGTAGGCGCTGTAAACGTGATGGATATCGACTACAGTCAAACATTTCATACACTGTTTGCAAACCCTGGCGCTTGCCTGGATCTTTCAACACTTCGAATATATGTTTTACCCAACGAGCGCCATTTTGTATTTTCATGCTCAGAATATCAAGGATTGCCGATCCTTCCGTATTGGCACCTTAAAAGGGGAGGATCATTTCTTCTATGCTTTAAAAATCAGCGCTGTGTATAGATGGCATTAAAGTTTGCTCTATTTTCCCGACTTGACCCTATTCCGCTATTTTTCACATCGATTTAATATCGGATTCGATGTAATGTCTCGCTCGAAATGCAGCGCTTGTTATGTACTTCGGTGCTGCTGGGTCTCCTGATAAAAAGGAACGTGTGATACAGGGTGCTATCGTCTGAGAATGAATTTTCTCTTATGCATAGAAGGTTATTGCTGAACAAAAGGAAGAGCAAAGAAGAAAGAACCGAACTCTGTGGCATACCTGCTCCTAAATGGAATTGAGCGCAAGGACCTTACTTTCGCCGCAATGGCCAATAGCTCGGTTCCACCTATGGGTGAGGTACGACATAAGGTGCCTAAAGGACCCATTTTTGCGAAGGCCATATTGTCTATCGCAAATTAGATCATTGGACTCTAGGTATTTTACCGGGTAGTTGATCATTTGGACACAAAAAATGTATTCTCTTAAAGGTATCAAATAGATCGCAGCATATAGGATTTACCTTTTCTAGATGCCAGAATGACTTGTCACATGTAAAGTTTTAAAGTAAAATCGCGCACAATATTCGAGTTTCCCCAAAACAATGAGAATATTGAATTATAGATTAGAGAATGCATCCATTAATTTTATGCTGATAAATTTTATGTGATGATAAACGTTTCGTAAATTTCGACACTATTATACTTAGCTCTACAACTGAGCAATCGTTAAAAAATGTTTCCAATCATATTTCATCTGATTGGCCTAATGACTATAGCAAGAAAAAATTTAATGCCTTTTTTTGTAAAAAAGCAAAATTGTACGAGGAGTTAGGCTGCGTATTTTGGTGATACCGTTTGGTGATTCCGAACGCTTTGGAATGCGATTTGGTACTGATTTCACATGCTGCACACATGGACATAACTAGAATGAAAGAAATGGTATATGTTAGTGGCCTAAACACGGCTAAGGCGTTGAAGAGGTAGCGGAACCATGTTTATTGACTCTTGTTGGCTCAGCCAAACAACAGCTCTTTACGCGAATAAGATGAGATGGTACGGCGAGACATATACACTTAGATTTCTTTGGACCGATCTTTAATCGTTAGTTTCTTATAATGGTAGACAGTGTAAGTAAATGGATAGAATACTAAAAGATTGGGACTACCAACATTACTCAGACAGCCATTGCTAGACTAACAGAAGCTTTTGGACGTTTTGGCTTATTCAAATATTTAGTTTCGGATAATGGTAGGGCATTCATTTCTAAGGAATTTACGAAGGCTAATGGAATTACACATATAAATTCCACTGTTGGCAATCCGGATAGTGTTGGGCAGGCTGAAACTGCAATCAAAATCGCTTATCTTACAAGATTTCGAAGCAGTCCCTATTTAAGTGCTGGCTTTTCATCTGCCTATATTATGCTTAAAAGAAGGCACTTAAGAAACAGATTAGATTTAATTAACCCTAACAAATGCATCAAAATAAAACGGTCGAAAACATTAAAGAAACTATTGAAAAGCAAAAATATGAATAACAAAAATATTTTAAGGGAAAAATATTTTAAATAAACGATTATCGCAAATATTACTCAATTCCTGCCAAGGTGTTTTGAACCACAGTTACTATAATTGACAAATTAGGAAAACAATCACACCCTGTTTGAAGTTGTAAAAATAAAATTTGGAAAAGACATTCAAATAAAACCACTATGTGCTCTAAACATAACTATCAAAATTATGCAACCAAATCATCAAACCCTTTCGAAAGAATCAATGTCCATAAAACTTGTTTGCGATTAAAAAAATCACAATCGTAACTTTGTACAGGTCTTTTCCCCCAGTTTTTTTTTCTGAGTTGTGCTTGTATTTTTGATGCTCTATAATTATTTGGTTCAAGCTGTTAACTTCATTTGTTCCCGACTATCAAACATCATTATATTTTATAATTATATTATAATTATTGTATAATATTTGTCACTTGTTGTTCATCTTCTGCAATAAAAACATCATAATTAGGTTAACTCGTTACACGAAGAGCACCCGTCGATCAAAGTTCGCAAAACACGTTTATGACCTTAATCTGAAACCACAACCAGCATTTTATGCAGTAACGGGCATAGAACAAAACCGTTTATCTTTAACTGAAAGCTGTGGAATTATCTTGATAACAAAAATATTTTTCAAAGTCTCACTCAATATTTGCCATTACATCCTATATACACTTTAGATTTTACTGAACTTTGGCAGTTTAATTTAGTTGATTTCAATTTCTTCAAATCTGCTCAAAATTGATATGCTAATAGGAAGTAATGTAATTGTGTACAACATGAAAGAAGATTTCCAAAAAAACGTCATGGGAAATGTTACAGTTTGCGCGGATTTCAAGTGATGCTATATCGCTTTCTATGCACTCATGCTCGGTTTCTATCCAACAGCTCTCGAAGATCAGCTGAACGGGCATCGAGAACAAGAAGAAGTTCCAACGGAACACTTTCTTTGGGAAGAAGCCCGTTTTGAAGAAGAATTTTATGCAAAAAGAATGGCCGATATATTATAAGTTTAGCATTCGCGCACAAAAGCAAGAATGTCCTTACTGTGTGCACTTAGGTTAATAGAGATTGAATGCGTTACGGCAATATTCTTATTTAGAATATTCTTGTACGGAAATACCTAATTACTATCCAGATGTCTAAATTTACAAATTGTATAATAAGGTTCACTCACTACGACGATGTTCAACGTTTCTCTGACTATTATCAACTGAAAGAATGGAAATGCTACATCGTTATCGATATTGCTCAAATCATCTGGCCCAGATGGCACTGTACATATGACACTGTACATATACATGACACTGTACATATACATTACGATGTTCTCTTTGTTATGACCTTCTCCATTCTTTATTGCACCGAAACGGGCATCCCCACATAAGCGTCTATTCTGCCTGCCGATGAAAAGTGGATTTGCTATTCTAAGTCTAAGCGCAAAGCGCCCTTGGTTAGTCCAGTAGAGCCATCCACATCAACACCGAAGCGGAATATTCATGGTCATAAAGTTTTACTGTGTAGGAAGGTTTAGTGTATTACGAGCTGCTAAAATCGAACGAAACCGTTTCTGCAGATGTCTACAGAAGTCAGTTGAACAAATTGAACGGTATATTGTTGAGAAAGAGTAGCAATAACGGTTAACAAACGCAAAGTCAACTTCTTACATGACAATGCTCGACAACACGTTGCAATAGTAGTCAAGGATATACTGTTGCAGCTCAACTTGGCAGTTCTGTCGCACCCAGCGTACTGACCAGACATAGCGCCTTCCGATTACCACTTATTTAGATCGATGCGATCGAACAAACACTAAACTACTGAAAACACAACTAAATTATAATATTATCAAATATATATTTTTAACTTGTTGTACTTTAAACAGTTTGTCATTTTCACTTGCGCAAAATTTTCTTAACTTTTGCAGTAGTGCACGTATTCAAGTCTTTGCTGAGGTTTTCCTCATATTTTGGGAGATACTGTTGTGCAATACACTTCTTGTTAAGATAAAGAATGCAAAATTTGTATAAACGGATTAAGAAGGTAAACGGAGAAAGTATTTACAATTTACTGTATTGTAATTGAATTTATGAAAAGGTCTTCTATTCAAAATGAGTTTCATGTCTTCAAAGGCAAATTAATATGGAAATAACAGCAAATAGGTATAAAAAAGATTCTTACAGGGGATGACTGTTGAACGTTTTTAGATGTGAATTTAAAACTGACTTGGTATCAGAGTACCGACCACAAGCACAGCTGGAAACAATAACCGAGACAAAACAGAGCAAAGCAGTCAAGCGATAAATAACTGATGCTATCTATGTTGACAGTAGAACAGATAAGAAACAAATCTGTTTTTGCTATTGTTGGTTTGTGAACCTATGCACACAAATGCATATAATCTATGTACTGCAAAACAAAAAACATAGTAACTGGGGATGGAGTTCACATTGTTGGCTTTGACCATACACAAGCATACACAAAACAAACATTCATATAATGGCCTCAATGGTATATTGCGACACTTACAGCCGAAACATAGATTACGACTGGCAGAATTTAGTAAAAATTGAGAGCGCATCCATATACACATAAAAGCTACATAAAATAACTCTCGGTAAGAAGCAGCATTAACATTTTAATGCCATGTGTTAAACAATCCGTGGACTATTGAGTTAATATCGTTCAAGATGGCAGTTAAGCGGTAGGTAAATTGAAATTATTTCCCCTCCAAATTAGACAAATTATTTGTCGACAATATTGTGCAATTTTCACATAAATGACGCTCGATAATAGTAAAAAACAACTAAACTTTAACGGAGAAGTAGTGATACAACGAACTTCTGAGGTTTCCTTAACCATGCAGCCATAATCGCACACCTAAAGAGCTGCTTAAAGTTAGTACATTTGCTTTATGTTGCGGGCTTTAAAAAAACTTTGAAAAAGGTGAGAGATCCGCTTTTGAATACTTCTACACTTTTTGTTCTTCCTTCTTAAGAAAACTTAAGAATAACAATTATTTTGTTAATTGTAGGCAAATAAGTTGGTGAATTTCGCTATAGGTTTATCGATGGCCTTCGAAATCCCTTTATCAACTAAGCATTATATGTTTAATTGTTTTGTACTGTCCGAATTAATCTGTAGCAAGTACGAATACAAATTCTGTACTTTAAGTTTTAGTTTTTGCTGCCTTGAGTTTTTTAACGACACTTCGCAAGCGTACAAACTAAATGCACTCAGATCATCGCAATGGAGGGGAGGAAAAATCAAATTTATCCCAATGCGTGAGTGGTATCATAAAACTTTTTCTATTAGAACAGAAATAAAAATTAAACATTTTATAAGACAGATCTGAAAATTTTGGACATAAGAGCGTAAGATTTCTAAATTGCGGCTTTCAATTAAATGAATATATTGTGAAGTAACATCTTGTAAATGGAAAAACAAACTGATAGTGAAGGAAATGTTGTGGAATTGTAAAAAAAGAACTGAAAAAGATAGAATTAGAGCCAAATATAATAAAACTTTCGGAAAATAAAAATCATACTATGATCATCCGAATAGGTGACCGCCTCCCTCATTGTTCCACAGGTGAACAGTTTAATGATCGGAAGTTCGAATGGTGCAATGCGATAAGCAAAAACTATTAAGACAGACGTTGAAGACTTCACCTTCTACGGCCGTAACCATATTTTTAAAAAGAACACAAATTCTTAGATTATTGAAGCATGTAATATTTGACCCCAAAAACTTCCCTACCAAAATTACATAAAAACTTATCTCATAATTCTCAATTAAATTTGTAAACAAAAATGGGATTAACATAACTGGTAGTACGAAAATTGATCATACCAAAATTCCTAGACTTTTAGAAACTGAGAAGGTCGGATATTTTACATATGTTATGTTGTTAAAGATGCTTGACTACCTTAGCCTAGTAAGAGACTTAATTAGTGGTTGAAAGCACGGCCTTGGGATAAATTTTTCCATTGGTAACGTAATGACCTACCTCCCCAAAAAGTGAAACCGCACTATTCGTCATTTCGGCAAAAATAAAGTAGCTGCTTCAAATATATCCCAAACATTCGGTAAAATATGACATATTACTCTTATCTCGAAAATGTTTATATTTGGTTTTGATAGCAATTTCGATTAATTCATATCGAGTTGCTTAAACAGCAAAGCTGAAATCGATAGACCTATGACCTCCAATGAATTACCCATACATTCAGGAAAAGCATTTATTAACAACCTTTTGTACGTATTAGAAAACCCTAATTTTTCATTTGTACAAGACACCATTCTGTGTCATTCATTCTTTTTCAATAAGAGAGAGAGATAAG
Organism: Glossina pallidipes; assembly: GCA_000688715.1. Taxonomy (NCBI): domain Eukaryota; kingdom Metazoa; phylum Arthropoda; class Insecta; order Diptera; family Glossinidae; genus Glossina; species Glossina pallidipes. The sequence goes on from KK499892.1 coordinate 696,608, forward strand.
AGAACCGAGATCCAAAATAAACCCTGTGTTATGAGTGAAGCACTAAATCGAGAGCTTTTATTACATCGAAGAAGTAAAAAACACCGTTTCAGCTTTGATGATGCCAGTGTACAAATCAAAAGCTTTTGATTTTGCGAGCATGAGAATACAAGCTTCGAAAGACGTGATTAAGGGTCTATGTTTTTAAAGCGGTTCAAAAAATACTTCGCTGTCGTCTATTAAACCACTTCCATTCGGCCAAGATTAGAGCACAATTTACATGCACGAGTTGGATCATCAAGATTTTGCCTAAATAAAACTCGAGAGCTCATGACCGACGAGGATGTGCCCAACACCTTTGATGTGAGCATCGCCGTAACATGTGATGATTTGTGGTTATGTACGCATTCATAGCAAGTGTTCTCCGGAGATTTGCCCACCAACCAATTCGTTAAGCGCTAATGCTACTTTAACGACCGAAAAAAGACTTTTTTGACAATTTTGTTTGGATGGACGAAAACGTAATAAAATAATAATACTCGAGGAACATTCAAGGAACAACGTACAGTTAAGTGGTATGTTTATGGTGTATGAAGGGGTCTGCAGCATGCAGTGTAGTTGGCAAAATTTATATTTGAAGAAAAAGTTACTTGACATGTTTACAGCTATTGAGGTATCTGAGGATTATAAAAATATTGAACTTTGTGGGATTGACGCGTGTTTAAATTAACACCTTCCATTTTCGACCAAAAGCAATATTTTGTCAATAAATAATGCTAAAACTAATTTCTTTTTAAAATATTTTAACATTTTTTAAAAAATTATTCTAGTTAAGCTACAGTCATTTTGAAAAATAGTGCTTCCAGGAGAACGCGTTTAAAGTTTTAAAATATGCTCTTATAATGATAAGTTTTTTATTAATTTTTTCCATTAATGTGCAATTTTAGTGCTATAAAAATGTTTTGTCATGTTCAAATGTTCTTCCTCATATTCCTTCCTTGAAAACTTTGTGGTGATGCCCGCCACTTTTGCCGCATCTGGCAAAAGTAGAACTGTGTTAGTCTTTGCATATTGTCAAATGGCAAATGGTTAAATAATCCTATCGCCGATTTCACAATTAATTTCCAAAACTACATTTTAAACTTTTAATTTCTTAAGAGAAGCCTTTCGAATCTTTGTCAACCTCATAGTCATATAACGGCCGTCTCGGCGAAACTACTCGTACACTTATGTAGTTTCGTTTAGAAATGCTTTGAAACAACTTCTAAAAACGTCGTTGAATACATTCGAGAACTTAATAATCTTGCTGATTTCCCTGAGTCCTTAAGCTCTAACGTAGGTTGGAAAGGTTGGAGTAGTTGGAAAAAATCACGAAATATTGAGGAAAACTTGGTACGTAATGAAATTTTTCAACATATATTAAAAGTATATTTGAAGCCAATAGATAAACATCAATATTGTGATCAATTCAGAATGATGCTATCTCTTAAGGATTACTCTGCTTTTCGAAAGTTCTCGTTGCTCTTTGTTCAAACTCGACACCTTTCCAACAATCTCTGTGCAATATTTTTTCCACCGTTTTTGATATTTTCACTTTGAAGTCGACTGTGCAAAAACGTTACTGTTGCTTTTTTCCTCCCTCTCTCTAACTATAATATTTCTGTGCCTTCAAGTACATAGAATATTCCCCGAGTGGCTAACAGAAAAAAAATGGCCCCCAAATTTACCATAATAGTGTACTAAATTTCATGCTAATATCCCTAGATATAAAACATAGGGAAACACCCTTCGAAGAGGAATATTCAGTAAGAATGGACGAATCTCGCGAAATAAACATTTACAACAACAATTTATTCCAAGAATATTGACAAAATTATCCGATATTCTATAAAAATTTTTGAACAAAATTTCTATATAAATAAAATTCAAAACCCTGGGTGTAATAAGGCACCATTTAGGAGAAGTAAGCATGATGAATATTGCTACACAAATTTACTTGCTGACACCTTTTAGTCAATCCAGAGTAACTCCCCCAACACACCAAGTCGCAAAAGCTGGACACTAAATTTTTTGGATGACGTAAGCTACGAAACTCTTTTTCAATTTTCTAGTAACATCATTGAATTTTATTGGGAATGTAGCAAACGCTTTTGCTAACCAAAGCAATCGATTTTCAAGCGGTTTAAAAGTGAAGGAATAATAAGAGGATTAATACAAAGGATAGGATTCCTATATATTTTCTTCGGAAAACGAAAAGCAGCCCTTGAGTGATTTTCGCGTTGCATCTTAATAATTCCTGTGATGGTTGGTACTTTGCTAAGGATTGCAAGTAATCAATTCTAGTACTAATTAGTAAGTTTGGCGCCGATGCGATCAATTTCTATCCTGTCTGACTAGTTGTTGAGTCTCGCTTTCTGAAGCAAATTAAGAATAACTTGTGAGACGGAGAAGTACTTAAGCATTGGCAATCTTGATTTAGGAAAGCTCATTCGTCGCGTCATGCTTTCATGATGTTAAATAACTAAGAAGCTTAACAAAAAATGTGTTTCTACAGTGGTCAGTTCGGATTTTGAAGAAACGTTTTATGAAGTTTAGCAAAACGATATTATCTTCAAAATGTCTTCATTATTTGGATTTTAGAATGGATTTGTACTTACGATTAACACTTATCTAGGCTATTGTTATTTTGTCGTAAGTGTCCGATCGACATTATTCATTGTTGTGCTCTGTCTTCTGCAACGATCCAATTCTCTGGACGCAGTTTTACTACTAATATATACAGACGAAATTCTAATTGTCACGCCAAAGTAGGCAATAAGAAGGCCCAAAAAAGAGTTGAATAACCATCTGGAGACTGTCTGAATTTTTTAAAATGTGAAAACTTAAACTAAATATGGTCGAATGCGAGAAAGAAATAATTTATTTTAAATGCATGAAAATTTATAGTTTTCTCTTTGATAGATGTTCTTTTTTTCACTATTGCAATGGGTTTGAGTGTCTCGAAGGCAGTTTGAAAGAAAATAAAACATCAGTAGGTAGTCCCAAACTTAGTTTTAAATCCGCCATAAGTTAAAAATAAGCTTAAATAAAAAACTAACTGCTCTTCTTATTTGCTTTTTTACGGGAATTAGATTTAAACTAAATTACACGTAGAAGGAAATGCCGTAGAAACTTTGCCTGATTTTGAGAAAATGTACGGGAAATCTTCTTCGAAAATCGCAATTAGAGGGTGGCACCCAAGAGAGGTAGTTACATGAGAGACCATCAAACAAATCCTTAAAATTATTGCCGACAACTGATAAGTGAAATTGCGAGAGATAGCTTATTTGCAGTAAAAATTTATCTATTTTCCAAATGAGTCCAATGTTTGTTCGCAGAGTAGCCAGTGCGCTGTGGCGCAAGCAGTTGGTTAAAATGACAAAATCATATGAATTGATGCTCAAATGGCTACTCCACCAATTATATTCCCAGATCTGGCCCTGAGTGAAAATGATCTGTGTGCAAATCTCACAGCCATCACAGGGAAAAGATTGTAATCAAATGATGAAGCCATTGCAAAAACGGAAGCGTATCCTGTTTTACCAAATCTTTGCATAACAAAGACACCAAAATGTTAGAAAAATATTGGAATTTTTTTTATCACTTTTGATGAACGCTATGATGGTGAATAAGGCAGTATTCTGCAAAAAAAGTTATATTTGACTTACTTCCAGGAATTATTGGCCAATTACTACATTGCACATTAAAAATATTAAAGTTCATGAAAGTTGTCACAAAAGTAAAATTGGAAAATATTGTAAGTTCTGGGATATATAATAAATGTAAAGAGCAGGTAAACAGAAATGGACAAGTGCGCTCAATTTAAATGCCGTGTAGGTTGCTCCCTAAAATTGTAGAGCAATAATTTTACGTCTTTTGATATTTTAAAACTTAACTGCTGCATGCATTGGTCGAATCAACATATTCATACTTACACTAGGTATGTTATCGCTGTTACACACTTGCTCTGTTAATAATCGGTCTCGAATTTCCCATGCAAAAATGCTAGGACATTCTCGTTTATAGTCAGCAATTTTTTGTACGACGGGTGTTGTTGCAACTCGTGGTTTCGAACCACCAATGGCGCGTGGCTTAATTGATCCTGTTTCATAATAACTGAAATGAAATTTGAAATAAAATAATTGAATTGTAATAAAATTTGTAATATAATAATTAGGTGAGCATAAAATCTGTTTTCTTATCACCCTCCCTAGTCCTTTCAAACCGTTTCGCTAGAGTGGCTTATGTATTGCTCATTGGTGAGCTTTATCACAATTTTAATTTCTCTGGCAGTGAATGTAATCTTACCGAGTTTTACCTGCTTCGTACCTATCAATAAGGTTTCCTATAAGCAAGTAAAAGTGATTTTACGAGTTTCTCAGGGATTGGTTTTGGGTCCTATTTCATTTAACTTTTTTGCGAATGACTACACTGAATAGCGACTGAAAGAACCATATTTTCATCCTATTAATTTGTGATTAGTGGACTGCTGATTCCTTTGAGACTAAAATGAATGAATGTTTAGCTAAAACTAATAATTTGATGCTCAATAATTCTCTCTCCACAAATGTAAGAAGTAGTGTAAGTAGCAAACGTCTGTTTTATTACTAAAATATGTGATACGTATATTAAATTCGTGAAATCTATACGATGTCTTCGAGTATTTCTCCATAATAAATTGAAGTTTAGCCCTCATATGGACTTTACTCCTGATATGGATATTATTGAAGTAAAAATTATGCAACTTTACGAAAACTCTACAATCTATATTTCTGCTTATTAATGAGCATCAAACTTAAACTTGCCCAGTCTTTTCTAATATCACATATAAATTATTGGATTGAAATTAAATCGTGCCTTTTATTTATAATATCCATCTCAGAGGTCATGTTTGACCTATCTTCAAATTCTCTTTTAAAGACTATATTAGAATTCTAATTTATCTGTTTAAAATCATTAAGTTTAAATTACTCCGTCTCCTTCCGCTTAACAGAGCTAATAATAATCTTTAAATTTTCAATCTCTTCAAAACGAGCTCAGTCATCGAAAAGTCGTTCGATCTATGCTGCTTGTTGTTGGGGCGATCTCTCGGCAAATCTTATAGCTATTTGCAATAGCGTTAGTCTCTCAATTGTCTATTTAAAATGATTACGTTCCAATCTTTATAGGTGATTTCAATTTAGCATATATAGCACGAATACCCATGTTTTTATCGTCCTTATAATGATCTCAATCTATGAAAAACCATCCGTTGTTGGTGCAACATCCCGCCAAATCTTAGAGCTGTTAGCAGTGGCGTTAGTCTCTGCAAGCAAAGGTTAATTACCTTGAATAATCTGTAAGTGCATATTACCAACTGTCTCTTCTTCATCATAACTTTTTTCATAAACGTTGTGACAAATTTATGAATTTAATTACTGAATTATGATTTAATTGCGAAATGTATTCGCAATTTGTAAAATACTTAAATTGTGAAACTATTTTCGGATTTGACTTCTGTAAACATTATAGTTACAAAATAAATCAGTTGAAAATGAAAATGGACCAAACTATTTCCTAATGTCAACAAATATTGGTTCTAAATTAAAACAAGAAATCTTGTATTATAGGGAGACCGCTTAAACAGAACTTTGTCTAAAATGAATAAACAAATTTAGCTCAGTTCTTTGTGTCGAAGGTATACATCAAATACGTTAAATTTCTGCTATGCATAGAAATACATAACCGTCTTAGCCACACCTATCAAATATATTTTGAAACTACGTTTAAGACTTCAAAGCTTTGTTTAAGTTAATACATCAGCTAAGTCTGAATATAATACAAGCAGTTATATTGTAAATCTCGTCAACAAATCTAACAAACAATTTCAGTTATTTTAAATTTTAAAGCGAATAACTATAACACCCAATTTTTTTCCTGTTAATTTTACTAGGTGTGTAGCATAGTTGTCCGCCTTTTCTCATTAAGAAAGTTTGCATAAAAGATTTTTTTAACCATCGATAACCATTACTTTATTCTTTCCTCTGGTATCGGTGAAAAAAATCATTTTTGATATCATGATCCAAATTGGACAGTAGCCTAATTGTAAACTGGTAAGTTTTAGTGACTTTTATAAGCTTTTTTTAACTTGTTTTTTGACAGGAACACTTGAAATTGATATTTCGGTCACTTTAAAATGTCTGACCTTGATGCACTTTTGCACACATCTTTAGTTACGATAACAATTCAATTCTGTGCAATCAAATTTTTTATATTTTCAAACTGGCAGCTGCTCCAAAATGGCGGATTATCTCTTTTTGAACAATTCAATCGATATGACTGTCAAATAGGAGGATTTGAAGAGTGAAATACGGCAAGCTAAGTGAGTTAATTCTAAATTAAGTATGGTGGGCACCACAAGTTGACGGATTAGGTCGTTCGTTGATACAATCGACAGAGTATAAAATAAAGCGGCTTGGAGAGTGGAACTGCGACAACCTATGTGTGTTAATCCTGAATTATATGTGGCGAACGTAGCGGCAGGGCGCACGGATATTTTCTTAACAATTTCGTTGTTATATATATTCAGCCTGTAATAGATTGAACTCTTATTGATTGATCTCTTATGTTCTAATTATAAATGTGTTCACGATACCCTATGATATTAAGATAGTAGTAAGAGTTGAAATGAAATGAAGCATGGAGTTAAAAGCTCAAGAGAAAAGACATGTCTCAAAGGCATTGTTGTAAGATATTGCGTATCCCGGAGAAGACAATTAGTTTTTATGCACAATTTTCTTGCATTATCCATTATTCGTCCATATTTATGCAGATCATGTGAAACGCATTCATTCATCAGTAGGCTTCTGGTTTTTTAATCTTAACGTTTATGGCAAAATAATATGTAGTTACGGATATTTCTGATCATATTCCGCTCATCATTCGTTCCTCTATAATAAATGTGATTCTTTTAACAGCCAATACGTACGAGAAACAATAATCAAAAATGAAGATATTGTTGAATATGCCTTAGAAGAGTTTATCAATTTCAGCGTGATAAAAATTGATTTCAGAGTACACAAGAAAGAAGACTTTTCCGATGGGTTAAATGTAACTGTTCCTATTTTCGTTAATATCCTGTGCTGAGGTATATGAATTTAAAGCAAAGTTGAAAAGTAGTCATGTTTTCCAAAATAAGTAATATTTATAGTTTATACAATTTACGCCTTCGTTTTTTTTTATACAATCATTGATCACTATTACATGGAAGTCATTGCAGCCATAACAAGGTACATATTAAATAAGGTACATATTGGATTAGTTAAAGTATTGCTAGGCATAGAAATATGCCTCAAGGAAATATTGTAGTACACATCTTCTTGATCAGCGTGAATAGCTGAACAGATTTTTTTAATGTTTATCTGATGAAGGTTTTACGTATTTGCCCACTCTAGAAAGAGAAAAAGAATATTGACGAAATTTTCTTTCCTTCATAAATTATTCCTAGGTTTGTATGAAGTTTTCCAGTGCGAAGGGATTTCTCAGATATTCCCAACTAAAAAATGATGCAGTGACAGTTCTTTTGACCATATCCCCTATCGTTGTTGGATTCTGATGGTGTGCCTTTTAGAGTTTCTGGTTTAGAAAAACCTTTTTTGCTCCTCGTCTTTATGAGTATCCTTGATGTAAATAACAATAGTGAAAATCAATACCTATCAATGCCTATGCGTTTGCAATATTAAGGCCAAAATCACCTAAAGGAGGCGAAACACCATAGCAAAAAATCGAAAATGGAACACCAGAAGAATTAGAAAAGCGCCATACAGCCGACTTAAGACGAAAACATTCAAATACACAAAATTCTCGCTCGATTAAATGACGAGATCCCAGTTTGCAAAAAGCGTGGGGGATTTCAGCCTAGTTTATAGAAGTTGATATATATATTAGAAGTTTGAGTAAGTGAGGATTCAATGATTAATCTGGTATAATGAGCTCTTAATTTAGCGTCGGTTGAAGTGTATTGTGTTTGAAAGATAATATGCATATTCATGAGTGACGATCGGTTAATACACTGATAATACCTGATATTTAAATATATCATACGACTTGATAATGAATTCGTTATCATGGGCAAGGCAATGTTTTATCTCGTTTTATTGCCTGAAGGATTGATTCTCAGTTTACTCATTTCGAGTTAACAACAACACTTTAACAAGTTTTATGAAAACACACAGTTCCTTACGTTTACTGTCTCCATAACCGAACGTAACGATTGCGAAGCCAATCGTAAATTAAAATCGACAGTCATTAAGTCATAAAGAATGTTACCAATAGCGTGCACGAGTTTAGCAGTTGTAGCGTATTTCTTTGTGTTTATTAATGGATATTCTTTCCATGAAATTTTGTCAAGAGCTTGCTATTGTAATGCCATAGTCAAACATTTTAATGGAGTTTGCACCAGAAAGAATGCAAACATAACAAGTATACATGAACTATGCGTAGAAGTGCACAAATGTATGTAAAAGTTATTTATCTACAGAAGATGAAATACACGATTCAATGATCATAATTTATCTCGTTTCAATAAATTCAGCTCGAAATGCACAATGGATTTTGATTTCAAAATCCAATTTAGATATATGTTGACATTACAGATTGAAAATTTACAATGAAAGTTCAAGTTTTTAATATTATATATACTAGAAGTGCGGATAATCTCGGTCCATTTTCTTGTGATCAAAAATACATTTATTTCAAATCAAGATCAATGGCCAAACAAAGTACTGTCCATCGCTGGTTTTTTTCCAACCTCGTAAGCAGTTTCCGAATGTCAACTCGAAGAAACGACCCGTGTTTTGAGTCCATTCATAAAACTATCCATAAAAATTAAAACACCGTTTGAAAAAAAAAGTCGTATACTGAAACCCGCGCTAATCAAAAGGACCAATGTCTGCTGGATTGCGGAGAGGGTACGACTTCTCAAGTTAGAGCTGTAATAATTGGTGGTAGCACACACTAGTGATGATTTAATTTGCCTTGAACAAACAATAATACACCACGCCTAACAGATGGCCTTAAATTGGCCCACCACGGACATTCAGGTTTATTGTCGGTGTTAATGAGTGTTCTGCTTAGCATCATGATTGCGTAGGCTGTGGATATCGTATGGCATTTACCATTCATCACTCACAAAAATTTTGTACCGTCGAATTAATCAGAAAAAAAATTATTCCCCCAAATTACATTTTTTTGCACACAACTACACCTATTCCAAGCGCCAAGCAACTACGTTGTGTTCACTATAGTGTGATAATATATACACATTCATGTACCTTTCTTATAGTATTTTCAAATGAAGAACTCATAATTTTATTCGACAACTCATAATACTTCTTACATTCTCCTTCATCTCTCTTAGACAACGGACCTAACTAATTTATACTCTCAAAGTTCTCGAAAATAATGATAACAGCAATTTTTTTCCCTCCCTTTCTTTTTCTAAAGTAACTTGTTTTTTTATATAAGAAAGTTTTCACCGAAGATAACCCATCAAGCTTGTTCAGTATAGGTTATTGCCTGTGCTAAGTTATGATTTACCGTGAACTAAAAAAGAACCAATAAAATATCAATTAAAATTTGTAAACAACATGCGCATATGAAACACACTTTTATCAGCATTTTAAGACCAAGAAACTATGTTATTACTACTAATCTATAATGTATTATTTGTGTAAATTTACTAAAACGGTACGATGTACAAATTGAGTAGTAAAGTTTTTCAGAGGCATAAGGTTATTGCAAATTTTTAATACGTCTTAAAAAAAAGCAAAAAACTATTAGAAAAATTTAAGCTCATTGCGATGTTTAGACTCCGCAATCATTTGACAGTGATGAAACATGAAGCTCACAATAAAATCACATTCCTCTGATAGATTATAAGGTTGTCTATGACAAACCAAAAACGTAGAAAATGCATATTTCTCTGCAATTTCTTTATACACTGCTTGGTATATTGTAATCTTTTTCCACATTTATTTTCCACTTCACGGTAAATAGTAAAAAAAATTTTTCTTTGTGTAAAACACGATTTCATATTTTGTGTACATATGTATTTTTTAAACTTATTCAATTTTTGTACTCAATTTTTGATATTTTTAAGCCGTCTAATCACCAACTACCTTTACAACGGCACCAACCAAATATACAGATAGCCACCTTTTTATTAAAAACAAAAATGTGAGCTACGCGTGTTGGCTAATCTCATACTACCCAGTTTTCGGAATATTCCGGATAATGCTAATACTAATGTACGTTCGCATTTCCGCCTATCTGGTAAAATTACGATTACTACATAAAAACTTCGCTTGGATTATCGAAACTTAATTATCGTTTTCACTGCTAGCGTAGCTTTACAAATTAGTAAAATTTGTCCACAAGTTGATGATACTGTCTGTGTATTAGTATCCTAATTATGTATCGTAATTAGAAATGCATATGCCTTTTTATGTTAGTTAAATTCATCCTCTAATGCATTAAGTAAATGTGCATGTATGTTGATTGTGGGTATGTTGAACTCTCGCAACTGTTGTTTAGAACAAAATAACTACCTTTCTATGTGGTGGCTTGTTTATAGCACTGTAATTGTTACCAAACCATAAAAAGATTTGTTCTCCAATTTCAAAATGTTTAATTTTATAATTCGTGATATTCATTCAATACTCTTGCGTTTCATATCTGCACATGAAATATTGTGGACTATTCCAGGATAAAAATTTTGTCGATTTAATACAGCCGTAGTAAAATTTGCCTCATAATACGGTTTTAGCTTATTTCCGTCGAATTTAAAAATCACTGGCGCGCCCATAAAAGCTAAATAACTTACACTATCAGATCATAAAATAAATATTTTTAAATCTTTGCAATTGTAGCTCTACTGCTTTTGAAAGCTTTACTGAAACAATAATTCGATTTTAGGCACTGCTACGTTACCCCATTTAATCCTAAATCTTACAACGATGAATCCTTGTAACTCATTTGCACTTTGAACTTGAATTTTTAGAATCATATTTGGAATCACTACAACAGAAATATTCGTAAAAATCATTAACCCTCTCCGCACATTGTGGCCCACCGTCAGACAGAACGAAATTCGGGATAAAAACGCATTGAGGACCTATGCCTTCCATTTCAAAACAATAACCATTTTATTACACTTGGGAGTTGCTTTACGAGCTATGAACCGAATCAAAGCTTATGAAAAACTTTCATCAATAAATAGAATTTATCTTATTCTCTTACGGTTACTATTTTTATACAACTTGAAATCCACATATTTATGGCCTACGTATAATGTTTTATGTTTACTTATAATTTTTTTTTGATAAATAAATGAATATAAGTTATAAATAAAAACAATAACATTTTAATTATTCCCACAACTCTCATAAGCGATAAGATTCGATGTAGGAAACATGGTAAGATTAGGTTTAAACGCAAAATTTAATTTAAAAGTATTATAAATTATGCTGAATTTTGGCAGTCACGCAAATTTTGATGTAAATAAGGACTCTCGCCAATGGTAGTTGTTAAGTGTCTCCAATACTACATAAATAGTTCAGATCAAAGCATCGCGCCAAACCTAAATTTAATGTAATTAATTGAAACAACGGCAAGAAAACATACATTAAAAAAGTTATAATAGCGAATAGTTAGTCATTTTATGGAAGTGACATTACATTTAACATTTTCCAATGTATAATATCTTCAGTGTATATTTATCACTAAACCGTAATCGTGGATCAATAAAGAAGCGGATGACAACAAATGCAAAGGCGGTTGCTTAAATAAAATACAATATATACAACATTGACAAAGAGTACGCACATAAGACAACATAATAATAAAAAAAAACGAATAAAAAATCATATTCGGCCAAGACGGAATCTTTTATACTCACCGCTTTCATTTTAAAATCGGCTAGAAGAACAATCGCAAAAACTAAATTCCCATACTATACAATAACCGGCACGCGTGATTGCTTTTTGCCCTTTTTGTAGAATATGCATGAAAATTTTAATCATATATCTATTGTGGTTTATGCGTCGTACGCAAGAAGGCCAGAAAGCAGAGATGCTTTCAATATATGTTGTACTGTCAGCATGTTGGTTGTCTGATTTGTACCATTTTAAATATCAACTTAGATGCAATAACTTCCAATGTATTTGTCAAATTCGACGGTGATTGCTTCATTTTCACCACTGACAATTCACAGACAGGCGGACAGAAAGACATTGTTAAATCGGTTTAGAACTTGACGCGTATCAAGAATACATATACACAATAGGGTCTCTGAAGCTTCTTTCTGCGTGTTGTACATGTTTTGACAAAATAAATATACACCCTGCTTCGGTGGTGGGTATAACAAGAAAGTTTTTGTCATAGTGAAGAAATTATTTGATCTAGATTTAAAGGTTTCAATGAAATCAACTATACATAACATTTTATTCCTAAATTGAATTCTGTTCAACCAAAGTACAGTTTTTTGAAATGAAAGTTGGCTTTTTATCGGTATTCTCTAAATTACATTTCTCAGAATCAATTCAGTAAATATTCAACTTTATCTTTTTGTTATTATTATTATCTTTTCAACTTACCGGCCTAAGATTTTACTAACGCAACCATTCGATACTTGGAGTATGCGTGATATATCGCATGGCCGTGCTCCCGAATGGGCGAGTTCGACAATTTTCTGACGTGTGGAGTCGGGCAACGGGCGACCATTAACATAAACGCCACCCAACTGATTGATACCACTATGGCCGGCTGTTGAACAACCAAACAATGCACTTTGGCTAACCGATGAGGCATGGCCGTGCATAATATGTTCTGTCGTTAGCATCATCATCGGGTAATAACTGTTAACGGCTTTGTATATGCGGCCTTGATATTTTGCTGAAATCGTTTGCAAATAGGTGAATATATCTTGGCCAATTGTTCGCTATTTGAGCTACTGTTGGCGTAACTTTTTTCAAACGCACAAGCAATAGAAAATACTTATTAAATGCTTTTGTTATACTATAAACAAACATTTATGTGAAGCCTTTTCTCTCTTTCCCTTTCCCACCTTCTTTTTTTGTTTGTATTAAGCCTGTATTGGGATCATGGTTATAGCCAGACTTAAACTACTATTTATAACATATGCAAATACAAACATATATTCGCTTTTCATTTTTTTATACATATATATATTTTATTTTAACTTTGTAGAGTTTTATATTATTATTGTAATAAGATTATTATGTGCATGTAGAAATATATAACGTACGTAACGTAATTACCGACTTTCCTGTATATTTGTACAAAATTGCGTATTTTTTTTTAAATTTATCTTGTTGTGAGTATTGTTTGTAAATGTGTACATATATTTATTTTTCATTTGAATGAATATTTTGTTTGCCTTCTAAAATAATAATCACAATAATTGTTATTTTAATTTTATTTCATTATTTTGAACGAATCAATTGACACGGCGGGTCTGATGGCAAAATTCACATGGACTTCATTTGGGTTTAGATATATTTACGCGATTCATTTTAAGTATTTTTGTTTTGATAAACATTTCTATAATTTAATTTTTTTTTTTTAATTTACATTTTGTACTTTGCCAGAATGACTATGTCTTGTGTAACTGTAAACTCATAAAAATTTTACTGTAGAATATTCTTTGTCCTGTGTTATATCGTTACTATGCCTGTCGGTCCACTGGGATGATAAATAAATTATTCAAAGTCGGAGCTGTACGGCTCCTGTGTTATATGTTCAGGCGGATTTATATGAAACAGCGAAACTGTCGGCAAAACAGACTGCAAACAGCAATTCTGCTTTCTTTATTGTAGTACTCTTTGGCAAGTAGATTGTATTTTATTAATTTCCTTTTATTTTTACTTATTTATTTTTATTTGCTCAATATTGAATTTGCTTGTACCCGGATGGCGGGCCCAGCACACAGGTTACCTTGACGTTAAATATGGTAAAACAATTTTACACTGTTACGGTTGTTGATGTTATTTTATTTAGGCTGAAAAACTATGCACGTTTAACTCACTACATGCGTGTGTACAGTGCACTTAGCGAAGCGAAACAAAAATGAGCTCTCATGCGAAAAAATATCCCAACAAACGTGCCAACGTATTTTATAACGAACGATATTCCCAACCAAACAACCTTCCCAAAATCCAAACGACGAAGCCATGAATGAAAAAACTAAAACAACATCAACAAAACCGTGGTAGCAGTAGCAGAGGCTGTTGCAAGTTAACAGCAATGGACAAATAAAGATCGAGAATAGGTCGTAATGTGCTTGTACACGTATACGTATTTAGTCAAACACATAAAATACCGACCACTCTGCGAGCGCGGGTTGTGTGTTTGCTCGCACACACACGTATATATATATATATATGTATATATATATATATATATATATATGTATATATATATATATATATATATGCATATATATATATATATATATATGTGTGTATATATACCTGTGCGTACATATACGCCCCTAGTAACTTACGTAGTTCAACACGTTTAGCGCATAAAAATACTATGTTTTGAGTGGTAACGGTGAAGTTTACACACATACAAGTAAATATTTGTTAAGGGAAAAATCCAATACATAAATAAAAACCTACAAAGCGTTGAAAGCCGAGCACAAAATTTATCTCACAACACACTCTTTTAACAAGTTAGCTGATTTCCCTGAATATGTAGTGATGCTTTTCCCTTTATAAATAGTACAAAATTTACCATCCAAAAGAACGCCTATTTATGGCCACACATCACAAAAATACTTTTATATTTTGTTTAAGTCTTTATGTTATAAAGCATAAATATTGTAAAAATTTTTATCCAATATAAATCGATCGCCTGCATATATCTCTAATTGATAGCGTGGAGAAACACCACGATAGACTGGATCAAACAGATTTATTAGCTCAATCAATAAAACAAGATTGGTCACCTTTATGTTAACATAGACCGTTATTAGCCAGTACAAGTAAGTAAAAATCGTTTCGCACCCAAATCTAGCTTTCCAGATCTGCTTTTAATCTCCAAATTCCTTGCTTATCATTAGATATTCATCTTGCAACTTTCGGAAATAGCTCAGTTCAAACCCAGTTGCTTCCACTACTTATAAGCATATTTGACATAACAAAGCGAAAATAACTTTTTTATTTGTTCTTTATTACTCTCATCATCGTAAGTTCATAAATCCGGTAGATGGTGAGGTGAGCTTGATTACACTTACTATGTAAAATGATTTATAAATAAGTCGTGACTTGATAAATGGTTTAATTACATATGAGGTTTAACTAAATCTTATATGAACATGTTTTTATACATAGCCAATATAACATTTTAATGAAAAGGCAGTAAGACCTTTCCATCTAAATTGTGAGGCATTGTTAATACAAGCAGTTTTTTTTAAATTGTTAACACGTTAACTGACATATGTTGTAAACTTCATAACAATAATTGCAACTACTAACAAGATAAGCCTGTCTTCTTTTATGTAGGGAAACATATTGTTCAGAAGTTAGATGCAGCTACAGCAGACCAATAAGGTAATTGCGGAAAAAATAGATTGTAGTGCAAAAATATCGACAAATTAATGCAGTGTGAAAAGATGTATCGTTGGAGCGCAAAAACCTAAAGTTTTCTGCCCATACCCCTAAGTAAACAGCCCACGTCAATAATATTCTATATAATAGATCTGATGAAGAAAAAATTCGTAAGACACCACATCATAAGGTCCTACCACTTTATCATGCTTGTTCTTCTAACGAATAAATCTTTGCTCTGTCGTGCAATCATATATTACATATTAACGCATATGTACCTGATGACGGAAGCAAAGTAAAAATCAAACGATTAATGAGTGATTTATTAAATTCGTACTAAAATGCACTAACAATAATATTAAATAACACAATTTGTTGTTCCCATTTAGCTTTTTCCGACGATCATGCAATATTATAACCCCTTTTATTCCCGTTAAATATATTATTTAGACGTCGTTTGAGCGTTACGAATTGCATTTATTTCCTCAAAGCCAAACTTTCCGAACCACAACGAACAGAGTGTAGTTGTAATAGCGGAATATGTGATAGTCCACTTTTCAATCAATTTGCAAGAGTTTTCTAACTCATCTAGTTGGCAACACTTATATATGTCTACGCTTATAGAAGAACGAGCTAAAATACACAAATAAAATATACATACATTTGTGAGAAATGTTTATATACCAATGCGTGCAATTTTGCCTATCCACAAATATGGACATTTATATATATACACATATCTATAATATATAACATTAATACTCCTTTCCTCTCACATTTATGCGTTCATATGAACAATCCATATTATATACTTAAATGAAAATTCAACCAACCATGATCGATTTATAATTGTAAGTACGACGAGCCAACAGAAACCAACCCACGAATGAATGCGCGCGCACTAGTTGTACAGGAGAAAAGTGCAGCTGCTATTGCTTAGAGTAAGACGGCAATAATAATTTTTGTGCAGTAGAAACTTGTTACACGCAATCCATTCTTGCCGTTCCTGTGTTGAGTGAAAAAGATAAAGAGAGCGAAAGAGAGACTATGAATTATTTCCTGCAATATTTAGTTGGCTTATCCATTAAAGCGAAGTAGTCGCTGGTGGGGTAGTTTTTTCATTCCGACACGTGGTAGGAACTGTACAGGCATAAACCAAAGTTATGGAGTGAATAGACAATCGAAGCATTTTAAGTGAAACAGCAATCATATCATCGTTGAATATATTTCATGCGATGTTACAAACTTCCAATGAATTTTGTTTTATTTTTTCACGTTCATAATATTTACTTTAGATGACAAATGCACGCATTAACATTACGATCCCAACTTAGATTTTTTTTTAATTCCGATACTTGCAGTAATTTTTTTAAATTTTTAGCATTTTAAAAACACTTTGTACTGTGCAGTAATAATTTTCTTAAAAGCCTGTTATTCTTCAAGTTTGCATATGCGTACATTGAAAATTTCCATATTATTTTAGGTGGTCCTCTGTTCATTGAATACAGGAAGACTGCGCAATATGAAACACTGACAACAGTTATAAACTACAGTTTTACGTACCCCTTTTTTTATTACTTATTATATCCAACGGTACACCCAACATGAAAAAGAGTTTAAAAGCTATAACGCATTAGATTGTGAAAATAGTTTGCATTATTATTAACGGCGGATAAGCTAAGGATCAGATCGTTTCGGCTTCCGCAAAAGATCATCATTACATCATGTTGGCGATTTCTCGCAATTTTTAAACTCCCTAATTCAATCTATTTTGCTCGCTTCATGTTGAGAGTTCCGACACATAGTGTTGCCGATACGAGTGCAATGAATTCTTTAGGAATAGTTTTATATCTTGACGTTGTTGAAAATAATAGTTTCTAGGTACGAGTGAGTCGGCAAGATAATGGTCAAAATTAACATTTATTATAAGTTTTGCGAAAACTTCATTTATGCATATTCATTATCTACGTTAAAGGCAACATGAAAACTGTAATTTTGATTAATGAATTTCGATTAACTTAACTGTTTAAATTATTTCACTATCGTTTAAAAGTACCTCGCAGCAACTCTTCGCTCTTTCTTTCTTTCTGAATATAGAGCATTTTATGAGTATAAATTGCCCTTTCAGTTAATATTTGGCTTTTAAATTTTTAGTCTTCTGTTATTTTTTTAATTGTCAGTGCTTTTTGCAAATGTATTTTCAAACTGTACGTCAATACATAAAATCTAAAAGCACAATGAGCTTCGTTTATGTTCCCACAACTGGGGCAAATATTAATTTTTTAGTTTCATGAATTTTATACCATTGTGAATTCTATTTATATAATGTATACATATGCATAAAAAATATGTGATGTATTTTTAAATAGTAATTTTTGATCTTACGAATGAAATGAAAACATCGTTGTATTGATATCCTTCACTGATAAATAACAATAATAATAACGAAAAGGTTTTGTTCAACTAATTTTTTGGCACAAATAAGTTAACTGTGTGAAAGACTGTAGTAGACCGAACGCGACTGACTACCAGCGAATACCACTGAACGGCACTTCATTTCGTTGCGCATCGCACAGCGTTCGTAATCTCAGCTTTCCCAATATTTCGTTGTGATCGTTATTTAACACACCAGGCGACAGCCTCTGTGAAAGCGGTTACAAGAAAAAGGTTATGTATTGAAAACATAATGAAAAGTAGGAATACCACAAAGAATTACAAAACATGTCGAACCTTTCGATAAGCCGGTAATCGCAGATTAATACGGGATTTGGACGGCAATAACTGGTGTAGAGCAGCTTAAATCAATTTTGAAAAATATTTTTTCATCAAGTGCCAAAGCGCAAGAAGCGAATTAAAGTCATATATTCTTCTTTTTTTGCTTTATTTTAGGATAGTTTATTTTTTTGGAACTTTTCAATAGAAAAATAGAACGTCTACCGAACGATGCCTGCCAATCCATTCTTTATCGTCATCACCGAACAAAGATACAGCAACAACGACAACATAATTCTGTGCATTTCTGCGTATGTGTGTATTTGTATGTGCGTCAGAAGACTAATATCTTTTATCTCACCCAAGATATTAAAAAAAAAAATAAAATAACAACAAGGATTGAAGTACTCATCATCTTCTAAATTTACTACATACTGTTTAAAAAATAGAGAAAGATTGTGCATACAGCCCCAGATAAAGAAGCGAAAGAATAATAGGAACATAAAAGAGAAGAAATACAGATATTCAATTTTGAAAATTGTGGGGACGGCCATTCTCTAGAAATGGTAATTGAACCGCAATGTGGCTTAAATAATTACGACGTGGCAATATCTGATAAAAAAGACTTGAGGGAACTGAAACTAAGTTAATATCGTCAATACAATGTGTTTACCATCGTCAAACGTTATCTCTTGCTTATTTAAGAGTACATACGTCAAAACCGTTGGAAAATAATTCAAATTATTACTGATATAAAGTTAGTCCACTGTGCGTAGCCTATATTTTGGTTTTTGCGAAAACGTGGAGTACCTATACACTAGGTTTGCGCCTCTGCTAGGGTAATTGATGTTTCAACGGTATTGAAAGAATAAACAATGATGAAAGAAACTAAACAAAGATAAAAATTGTAAGCGTATACAAACAGCGACATCATACTTAATGTTACATAAAATTTAAAAAAATGTTACTATTTACCATATAGTGTATGTATACAGTCGACGGGAATTTACAGTAAACAAAGTGTATTGTAAAATATTTTAACGAATTGCAGCAACTGCAGGTTTTTGATAAGGACGTTGACACCTATCAGAAAAACCTAATTTTATTATGATATCCATTTGTTATCACCGCCAAAATCGCCCCAAACATGTCCTCCCCATCTACAGGCGACACTAAATTAATGATTCAATTTAATTAAAATGTGTCAACGTCCTTTAAATCATATCAAAAGTCTGCAGTTTTTTAATTCGTTAAAATTTTTTGTAATTAATTGTCCGATGTATATGGAGAGAACATATTACGGCCGATTTTGATAAATACAAGGAAATAGTAATGAAATTGGGTGTTTCTAATGGGTTTCAGTATTTTTCAAGATATAGCAAACATCTGAAGCTAAGCAATATCTCTGAAAATTGCAATAACTCAATTTGTACATTGCGTTCTTTCAGTGTGTGTAGTGTATTAGTAGCAATAACTTCGCTTTTTTGGTTTTGTGATCGTAATTGAAGGCTTAGTTTCTTTTGTATGTTCTTGCTTCCTAATATTTTTTAATTTTAATAATTTTTATATTTATCTTTTTTTACTTCGCGATGAATTGTAAGTTAGGAGAGACTATCTGCAGTTCGGTAAATTTTTTGTATTCGGTTGCGGTAACTCGAAGTGCGACAACCGACTGTCGTCGACGATGGCCTAGTGGCAACAAAATTCAAATCGCGAATGCTAATGATGAATTGAATTCGTCGATAACACGTTCTTGTCTGAAATCATGTGATTTGATTTTATTATAGTGAGATAAAATCATCTTTTTGTTTATATTTTTATTTTCAACCTACACGTCGCAATTTATTTGTGGATTGATATGATTTAGCCTAACGACGAATGCTGTTGCAAGTCTGCAGGATCAAGCCACTCTTATTAACCTCATATAAAGCCTTAATCCGAAAAAATTGTTATGTAAATAGGATCGCGCATTTTTTATCTTTTTCGTGTTGTGCCTTACTAAATGAATGAGGAAAATTTGGATAGGAGAGGAAAATCTTTTCTCCCATGTATCAGAATTCTTACAAAAAAATAATCCTTTTCTATTATACAAATGCACTGTCGTAAGTTTGGACGATATAGGTCTATTTTTCGCATCGTTTTCAAAATGTAATTTCTCATGACACTTCATGCCGAAGATTGGCGAAGAAATTGATTAGACGAGAGGAAATACTAATCCAATTTTTTTTTTATTTCCGTTGTTATTCTTTTTGCATTGTGAACTTTATACAAACGCTTTCGAACTAAAAAAATTCTTATTATTGAACTGATTTGCGTCTGCATGTTTCAATAACTAAGCAAGAAATGAATAATTATTTCATAGGTGAGACAAATAATGAGAAATGCTTCCTGCTAATTAACACTTAGACGACCGCACGCGCAACCGACTAACCAAAAATACCGATCGATCGGTTAAGTGTTAAGACCTGCACTTATTCATTACAAGATATTTTTTTACCATAATTTTTGATTTTGGAAATGAAAAATTAAGAGAGTTGGAGCAATACATAGCTTCATATAATTTCATGCCCTTTCTCAGAGATCGCAAAGCCCAAATTAACATTGTGACATAGAAGTCGGGAAAGTTAAACTCTCTTTGCAACATACATATTTTTATGCGTATTAAAATTTCCCATTACAATAATCGTGTTGGACGAAAGAACTTCTCCTGATTGGCTAATCATTACATTTTTCAGAACTAAATGAAATAAACAGTTTTTTGAAGGACAGGAAATTTAAAAAAAAAAAATATTATTTTAGACTTTTCAAAATGTAATAGTCAGTTATTTATCGATTATATTTGTATATATATTGATTGTAGTTTTATAATTATAAAATTACGAGAGGCTTTCTCTTTAAGAACAAAATCCGTTTATAATTGGAAACTTTATTGATTCATACAAACTGCAGAATGTTGAGTAGTTTCTTGATCTAGGCGTTCTTTTTGATCATTAAACTCGTTTCAACTTATGTGTTGAAAAATTCTTAGTTGAAGCCACATCGGTAGAACTTTGAACGCCCTTCTGGCGTTGCCATGTTGAATGGAATCTTCACAAGAACAATCCTTGCTTTCGAGAAATCTAGGTTAGAACCCACTTGTCTCCCCACTTGCCTTATAAAACTAAAATAAGTTCAGCTATAAACTGATGTATATAATTTTATTTCCACATAGAACTGTCTGTACGCAATTAAATTTACTTATTTAACACTAGCGTGCTACACCAAAAATGTAATTGTCAACGACCCGTTGTCGACCCCGCAATACAGTATTACTAATGGTATAAACGGTATTGTTTAATGTATCTTGCTCGTGTGCCCGAGCATGCCCGAGCATGCATCTGGTTTTTATTTTCTTTCCTTTTGTCCATTTCTTTGTTTTTTGCCTTTTTTGTACTACTTAGTTATTTGCGTATATATTTCTTCATTTTAACATTCGTTTGTTTAATTCAATCTTTAGTTATAATATCAAAGTTAACCTTATAATTTTAAGCTTATTTTAGCTGAATTTTGTATGTACAAAAAAGCATGTAATTCAATTAATATTGATTGATTGATTATATATTGGGCTTCCTACAATCACTGGTTACACAAACATGAGGGAGATTTTTTCATTTTCTGCTAAGGCTTTTGAGACCTCCGACATAAATCATCTATTTGAAAAGACCATCACATATAAAATACTTTTAATCATGTAGGTCCTTATTACCCTAAGCATTTGCAGTTATAGGTTAGTGTCGTTAAGTAAGTTTAAAATGAGCTACTTTACTAAAACACGACATCGTTGCTTGTATATCCAACAACTATCCAACTGCCGACACACTATTCTTAAGCACTTACAAAAGTGATAACTCCATACAAAATATTGTTACTGGATATAAAATTTGCATTAAAACTTGACGAAATTATCAATCAATGAGTTGAGTATTACATGATATCGCATGGAAGTCAACACCACTTTATGCTAGTATGCTCAGGAAACGTGACTTTATTTTAATCTTTGACTAATGTGAAAATAAAATAAAGTGGCCAAAAATTTTGAGTCTATTGCAGAATATAAAATATCATAATTAATCCCAACTTCCATACTGCCTGCTTTAAACACAACTCAAAGAATCATGTACTTTATAAAGAGAGGTTTTGCTTGCAAAGTATTTACCACAAACAATTACAAATAAAAGTCGCTTAATATTCCTGTGGTGGTATCTCAAAAATTTTTAATCGTTCCCTTAAAACAGCTGTTTTTCCTGAAGGTTGGGAGAGTAGCTTCCTCATTGCACTTCACAAATGTGGGGACACAGATCTCGTCGAGAACTACGAACCCATTGCCAAGTTGAGTGTCTTGCCTAAATTACTTGAACGAACTGCAACCCAGCACCTAGTTTTCACTATCAAATCTCAATTTATTTTTCCATTTCAGTATGGTTTTCTAAAATAAAGATCAACTGTTATGAATTTAAACTGTTTTCTTCTTTTTCATAGGTAATGCGTAGATTTAATAGAATTCGTTTAAAAGCAATTCCCGCTCTTTCCTCTTAGACTTTTCAGTAGGGATCCGCTTTTCTCTTTGCCTCCTTATGAAAATAGGTTGTTTTTGTTAGCCTTGTTGTCACGGCAGACTCGCAGATTTATTCCTGGTGTTTCCTTCTTAATGAAGATTTTAAACGGTGTGATCGATTCGCCGACGTTAAGTGGTGAGATAAACTTTAATGATCCTAACCGTTTCTCTAGAAAATTTATTTTCATAAAACTCGACAAATGTAGATACAATTTCAACACTCTTAGAGTCCTTTGATAAATCTAGGTCTACAATTTAATCTCAATATCGGATTCTTTAAATTCTATTAAATTAACTTTTCTGAATATGCGAGATTTGCCTATGTCGTACTTAACTTAACTTGTAATCTTGACATCTTAGTATGATTCGAAAATGAATTGAATTTGATTACTAGTGTTGGCTGCCAAGATTTTTTGTGTTTGCAACGCCTTACGCGATCACTCCCAACTCTGGTTTGTGCCGGCTGCGGGTGTGCTTCTGTGTGTGTCCAATGTGTACATTTTTTCCTTTCTTCTTCTTCTTTTTCTCTTGTTTGTATACACATGAATTTTATTCTTTTTTTTCGCGTTTTCTTTTTAAGTTCTTTATATACTTTGTAATAGTTTTTATATAGCTATTAATAATAATATATATAGTTTTGGAATAGTTATTAATAATAATTAGCATAATCTTTATTTCTGTGAGCGAATACTTTTGCCAAGCTTATTTCTACCCATAAGTTATTGATGCAAGTAAAAAGTAAGTTTTGGTGTTTTTGATTTTGATTCAACCTTTTCTCTATTGTGACAGTGCCGAGTAGTCGGATCACGCCGATTTTTTAATGTTGTGTCGTTGATTGATCGATAAACCGATTGAACTCTGAATTTCAATTTTCTCTTGTACTGTTTGCGGCTGTATCAATGTTACAAAGAATAGTTCGAAATGCACATCCGTTGCTAGAAATAGCTAGGGATAATTACTGGCGTGAAGTTAGCGCAGTGTACATAACTCGCATTTTTGTTTTTGCTAAAAGGTGGGCTATCTTGACGGAATTCGTTAAAATTTTCTATAATTAATTTAATATGTTGCGTATATGGCGAGGGCAGGTTTGCGGCGAATATGGCGATGATAAATTCTGGAAACGATAACAAACTGGAGTTTTTCTGATAGGTTCTACATTTTTCACAACATATAAAAAATATGTAGTCGCATAATGTCTCTGAAGATTGTTAGAACACGATTTGGGTATTGCATTCTTTCAGTATTTGTACTGTAATTTTGCATTAGATTTAGCAGCAATAACTTGACTTTTTTGGTTTTGTGTTCGTAATTAGAGGTTTAGTTTGTTTTATACGTGCATGTTTGCTAATATTATTTAATTTTAATACTTATTCTATATGTTTGTTTTTTATTTCGCATTAAATCGTATCGTAGCAAAGGCATTTTTATCGAAGGCACGAACCTTAAAAATGTGGGTTATCTTGGTGGGCTATCTTCAATTCAGTGGAAAACTTGGTATCTCGACCACGTAAGGCTAAGAGGAGTATAACTATTCAAAAGTCTCTTCACATAACAGAAAATTACCAAAACTTTCTGAAACAATATATTCTCTTTTTGAAATTAAAGGCTTGTCATATTTGGTGCTGGCAAAATTGCTGTGGCCTAGTGGAGAATCACATATATTAGACGAATTTGCCAAAAAACTCATATATAATTACTTATAAGATGTTGCCATATTGTACTTGCAAATGTATCTGAATGAGCACTATATACGGCATACATAGAACTACTTTTTGAAACAGCCACATTGTGTAAATAAGATGATGCAATGTAACCCAAAATACTTTCATTTTTATTATACCCTACACCACTTATGGTGCAGGGTAAATTAAGTTTGTGTGGATGGATACAACATCCAGAATGATTTAAAACAGACTCACCTTTTATTATACCGATCGATTCAGAATCACTTTCGTCCTGTCTGTTCGCCTGCTCGTCTGTCCGCCTGATGTATGTCCGGGTATCCTTTTGTTTGTTGTGTGTTTTGGCTCGAGGAAGAGTTCCGATTGACAGTGGTTCGGATCGGAGAACTATTTCGACCGCTCTCCATATGACCCCTTATATTAAAAAATTATTGTAATGTTCATAATTTCGAGACAAGGGTCGATAAGTAATAGTATTTCGGCATTCCAAATTGGTGTGAAAAATTGGGATTGGATGTGTCAATTTTTTGAACCTCCTACCATATAACCGCGCCTCCGAAAATTGAATCACTATATGGAACAAGGCTTAACTTTCAGTAATTCTTGGTTTATACTAATAATTTGAGATAAAAATTAACCTTATTGAACTAGGACCATGTAGGCTTTTTTTTGGGTATATATATAGAATCTCTAATGGAAAATAAACAGTTATATCCAAAAGTATCCAATTTTTATTATATATGATGATGATTAGTTCGTAAAAATAAATTCACATAAAACTTAACTGTTTCAAATTTGGATCAACTAGACCAATTTTTTGGAAATCATCATATGCAAGGATTGTCATGAAATGTTAAGTCTATTACTATTGAAATAAATTAACCGTAGGGGATTTAGATTGCATATGCAATCTAAATAATTTTAGACTCCACCGTATAGAGTGGCATAGCAAATGTTTCTATCGCGACCTTGCCCGATTTTTATTTGCAATACTTTACGCGACTTGTGGCACGAGGATATATTAAGTTTATGCGGATGAATGCAACACACGGAAGAACATGAGGGAGACCACCACTTCAAGACTAAGCTTGTTTGTCCGCCTGTCCCTTGTCTGTCTGGTTTTCTTGTGTTTAACCTTCTGTCATCTTTGAGATATTTTGGTGAAATTTAGTACATTGACGTGCTTTGAGCCAAAGACTAACGATACCGAAACTGTTGTGGATTGGACCTCTTTTCTTACCCATTCCCATATAACGCCTCATTTTGAAAATTTCTTTTATAAACACTTCCGAGGCGGTGGAGGGTATTTGATAGTGGGCCGTGACACGCTATAGTGTTTCTATTCGTTTTTATTTCGTAATCATGGATATAATTAGGAGTCATCGTTTTAGAATCATATGTTTTACTAAATAAGTATGCACCACAAATATATGTTGCATTTATTACAAATCAGGTTATTTTATTTTCTTAATGCCATAGTGTTTACGATTTTTTGAGTTCATAGAAAAAGCCCACTCTTTCCAAACTTTCTTGTTGGGGAGTGATGTTTTATATTCGCCAGCAACATCTTCAGCCAAAGAAAATTAAAAATGTTTCTTGCTTAAATTTTCATTACACGCATCTGGGTATAAAATCCATGCGTTAATTTCTGTCAGGCCTGCAGTACTATAACATACCTGGCAGAGCACCGGCGTACACTCGCTGCTACTCCATACTTGCCGTTATTGAAAAACGTTTTTAAGGAATGTGTGTATAGATTTATGTTTTTGCTCGGTTTCCTTTTGTAGGAGTAATATTATTTAATCGATAAAGGATTCTTGAATCGAAATTTATGTTATTTTTTCTTGCTACTGAGTTGCTAATTTAGAAACACCTCTACTCTCAAAAGAAAGAAAATTTTTTTGTTCATTGCTTACAAGTTACAGCAAATGCAATAATAAAAATTTTGAAGTATATTCTTTGAACGATCCTAAAGAGAAAAACAACAACACGTTTTTATATTGTTTTCATTCGTTTTTTTTTTTAAATAAAAGTGATGGGTTTAAAAAACGGTTACAGGCCAATTTAATTTTTCTAACTTTTTCTTTTCTCATTTTCGGTAATGTTCGTTTATTCGCTTACCACATATCATTCCATCCCTATCAAAAAGTCTTTTGTCAATTCTTGGTGGGTAGGCAATCATGACTTTTGGATCAAATAAAACATATAAATTTCAACCTTACAGTTCTACGTATTGACTAACTTTTAAGAGAGAATTTTTGGTACCATGGCATGGTAATGTAAAAAATTGGAATATATTCTTTTCCATACAAAAAAATCCCCAAAAATTTCTGGAACATTGCAGTTTTTCAGTTCCCATTTTTTGAAATTCGAAAAATGATAAATCAGTTTGGCGTTCTCGGTAGATCTAGTGTTAAAACTTCCCTTTTAATGCATACTGTTAATATAGCTTGAAAAAATTACAAGCACTGCTTTTCGTGATCTAAAAATATTTTAGTTGAATACGGAGTACATCTTAAATACGGGAATAATCATTTCTCTTCATGCTCTACCAAAAAACAGTAATTCACTGACTTCCGCAATTCTCACAATAGACTGACAATAATAGTAGTGTTTTTGTCGCAGTATGTATAGAATTCAATTTATATACAGTGCAATTTTGCATATTTGTATATAGAATACCATGTTTTTGCTCTACGGACAAAAACAATCATGCCAGTCGTACATGTGTTATTTTTACATATTACGCAAGCAAACCCAAGTTACAAATGCTAATGTGTATGAAATTTACATCGTTTTTGTTGAGTTCTTTATCCGAATCCTATTTAGAGATAACAAAAACACCTCTACTATGAGCAGAGTCAAGATTCTATCGTCTTCCAAAGCTTAGAAACAATTCAGAAAAGTGAGTTTACATCCATTCCTCGATGGCGGGTATAAGAATAATTCGTTTGCTTCATAACTTTAGCACGTTTTATTTTTAAATTTGTTTTGCAAACATTGGTGTGTTTGTATTTGGATATGCACAGGACTACGTGTGCATCTAGCCGATTTAATTTTTCGTAGCCTTAAGGAAATAACACTGCTGCAGCGTTTTATATAGTTTGCAAATTTAGAGGTATAAAGATACATGGATGTAGCTGCGAGCATCGGATGTAATTGCATTAGATTGAATTCAACAAAGGTAGTGGCCGCACAATAAGGACAGAGAAAAAAGATAAAGAAGAACAACAACAACAACTACAGTAACAATAGTAGCACGCAAAACACTTAAATGCTTTCGAGTTGAATTATATATTGAACACACAATTAGTGCTTTCAACTGATTGTCATGGTACCAATGAATGTCACACATTGTTCAGCTGGTGATATGTAACATTTAAGATGTAAATTTCTAGACAGTTTGACTGACTGAAAAGAAAAGAAAGAAGAAATTTTAACACAAAAAAAGATGCGCGCCATATTAAATAAATTCAAACCTTAAGATTGTAATTAAATACAACAAAAAAGATGAAAGTGAATAAAAAATAAGTCGTAGATAACGAAGAAACCCGCAATAATCTGAAGGATGGTTTACATATACTTAAACATGCATGTAGAACAGAACAGTGAGCACCGGAAAGCAAATAACTAGCGGAGCACACTTTCTAGACTTTCTTATTTATCAGTGTTGCGTACATTTCAAAAATGCAATTCCGAAATGTTTTGTATAGTTTAAAAAATTCCGCTACGATTTTTATTGCTTTCTGCTTTGCACTGCCTAAAGGTCGGAATTTTTTAAGTATTCTGATAAAATTTGGTACACTGGCGGGTTTGGCCCAAAGACGAACCCTATTGTAAATGGTTCGGACTGGGCCGCTTTTGCGATCACTTCGCATATAGCGACTTATTTTAAAATGTTACTATATGAAAAACTTTTATAACTTTCAAAATTTTGCGACAGAAATCGCTTGGTAATAGTAGTTCGGTGTTCCTAATTGATGTGAAAAATGTGGATTGGATGGACCGGTTTGCTGAACCTCCTGCCATATAACCATTCCTGCGAAAACTGAACCTTTATCTGGTAAAAGGATCTCGAAAATTGATTTGCGATAATAATTCAATATAAAATTTAAACTTACCGAATTCGGGTCCTAATGAAAAGAGTTCTAATGAAAATTAAGCCTTTATATGGCAAAAATGTCCAGTTTTTGGTATTTATTTTGTAAAAGTAATTTGATATAAAGCTTAAATGTATAAAATGTGGATAAAAATAGACCAAATAGAGTTAATGTTTAAAATTGTACGTTGAAAATTGGTCAATAAGATCAATGTATCATGTATGTTGTATGGAATTTCGATTAGATAGGTCTATTTTTTAGACTCCAAACTTTGTAGTGTTTCTTATGAAATGCAAACCCTTATATGGCGACAAAGTCTACATTGCAGTTTTTTGTGACGGAAAAAACGGATAACTAATAAAATCTTACCGGCATGAGTAGCCGAGTAGGCAAATGATCGCAACTAACATCTCAATGCTCGCGGGTTCAAATCTCAAGTGCGGTAGATTTTTCAGTACAGGCGGGCAAATAAATAAATAAATACTCAAATATTTAACAAGAATTAAGTTTGCTAAATTTGAACCAAATTAGGTGAGGCTTTGAGCATCCTCGAATATGAGGGCTTTCATAAAAAATATCACTTTCCACCAAAATAGTATATAATTTTTGGTGCCTTGTCACGAAAACTAATGAATACATGACTGTATTAGGTGAAATAGCGTATGGTATTTAGTGATCGGCCCTGCTTGACTATAACGTCCTCACTTGTTTGTTGAATTCATTTATGTCAGTTAATCAATCAAAACCATCTTTGGACTAAATTTTCAGATGTGCTTCTAAAAGTTTTTTTCACATGCTTTTTTGTTTTATTAATATCTGATGTCTATTGTAAGGCGAAGTTTCTTTCGTAATCAATAGATATAATAACCTGTGCAATGTGGTATTGCACATTATATAGCTGATTCTAATGTACTGTGTGTGTATTAGAAATCTACCAAAAATGATTAAGGTTGAATTTATCAAACATTTTAACTGAACATTCTCTCTAACAACAATTTACCGTTTATAATTCGGCTCAACTACAGAAAAAGGTTGGGCAAGTATGGCTAAGCAAACTTATTAACTAAATATATTAAGAAGTCCTAAGCTAGACGCTACCTCATAATGTAAGGATAAAGGGAGGCTTTGTTGCCAAGCGAGCTAACAAAAAACGGTGTGTTTAGAACAACAGAAAATAACAATAATAGCGATTACAAAACATAAGCAACAAAAAAGATAAAAAACGTCGTAGGCTAATACTAAACGTAAAAGACGAACTGGATGGCTGATTAACTGGCTGCCTCGGGAAACTTCCTATTATCAGTGCGATAATCGTAATCGTTAGTTCAGTCTGCTAGACAATCCCTCTTAATAAGGATATAAAGGGCAATAGATAATAGTCACCATTATAAGCTGAAGGACTATCATTGAAATTTTTTGACTGTGTTTTACTATTTTCTGCATTGTTAAAATTTAGCGCAGATGTTTAAACAAAATTTCGAAGTAGAGTAAGTATTATAGTTTATAAGCAATCTATTTGTTTGTGATACTGAAAGTGCATATTATGTTAAACGCATAATACTCATATAGAAAAGAAAATCTTAGAGGCTATCCTTGCGAGTGCCATCGATGTAAATGGAATAAATATAGGAATGAAGAGTGACAGTTATATAGGCAGAATCAGATGTTAAAAGAGAAATGCAAGATTCCTTTACTATATTAATGACATGATGTATTAACTCGAGTCCTTACTTTAGCTACTAAAGCGACAAAGTGTAATATTATTGCCCCACCTTACTTCATTATTTTCATTCATGCATTATTTTCATTTTTAAATAACTTAATTTTAATAACACTAGCTAGCGTAAGCATTATCTCTAACCCAATTTAAATTATATTATTTTAATTTTATTATTAACTTAATACTCACGTAAGCATTACTGGTAGACATTGTTTTCACTATATATAAGAAGCATTGAAATAATGAAAAACAATAAGAGAATAACCATCACACTAAAGTTGATGTCTTGCATTCATTAATTTTTAAAATTAATAATTCCAACATTACCAGGTGTTCTGCGATTTTAGCGAAACCTAATTTGTTCGTTGTGTATATGGTAAACTTGAAATCTACAACATAGAATTAAAACTGATCATTTCTCAATTGCTTTCCGTTCACTGAAAAGGCCTTTATATGTGTTCTTCCTCCAATTTATCATAGAACCGTAGAGAACATTATATTAAAATATTTAAATAATGAATTTAACAGTAATTCTGTAGTATCATCTATCATTGACAAATTGCATTCTGCTACTATCGGGATTACTACATTGCTGCTAACTAAAAAAAAGCTATCAATTTTAATAATGTAGGGTATCATATATGGTTAGTTATAAATTTATACCATTCATAATTTTTTATTTTTTTAGATTCTTTTTATTTCTAACTCGCGTGCAAGCTACGGTTGAGTCAACTGCTTCATATCAGTTCCTTTGCTAGATCACTTTACTAGTCTGGCCCTGATACGTGTCCCAGATTAATGATATATTTATATATTCAATGAACGACAATGTAAACATTGAAATGAGTTTTATATACAACGTATGTTCTTGAGTGAATTGAACTTAAAGCGTAATTACTATTTAACACATATCATTCATGAATTCAAATATCACGGATTATCTCTGAACTTGTGAATTGCTCCATTCCCTGTCACCATACGAGGAAGAGGCGCGCAGATGCTGCCTTTTGCCAAGTCAAATATTTTCGCGTAAGGAACTCCTTATCAATCCTGTGCACGTGTTCTTATAACAAATCCTACCACGATGTGCGTCGCAGGCTAATAGTCGAAAAGGAGTCCGGTGTCTTGGACAGCCAACCGTTTATAACTATATTTATTTATCCAAACAAGGTATATAGAAACATAAAGCGTTACATACAGGCGATATATTTATAGATTTCGAGTTACATAAAAACAGACTTCAAAAATAAAAGAATTAAGAAGGTTCCATTCGGCGAAAACGAAACTTCTCTTTCTGTAATATCGGATTGTTTCCATTTTCGTAGAATAGAAATTTTTGTAGTGCTAGTGTAGTCTATGATAGCTTATTAGTAAGAACCAAAAAGCCAAGAAAGCAAAGGTGTTCACAGTTCATGTTGCACCGTAGGCATGTCCTTTAATCATTTCAGCAGCTTCGACATCAACTTCCAATTTTTTGCTAAGTTGAAGGCAGTAGCTTCATTTTTGCAGCCAGGAGAACTGAAGGAGATACAACAAACACTACATTAACATTACAGCTATGCATACACTACGGTTCAGTTCATCGTTCGTAGATAAATTGTTAAACGTGATATTGCGGTTAGGGATCTCGAATGGTATTCACGATTCCGCATCTTTGCCCTCAACTTTAGGTCAATTCAGTTCTTCCTCTCGAAGATATGCAATTTCTTGCTGACTGTGAGCCTGTGAGCCTCATCGTGGTATGATTAGTTGTAAAAGCGAAAAGGTTTAATTTTCACAGTATGGCCTACTGTAAATTTACATATATTTTTTTCTTAGTGTTAATGATTAATTAGAAAGAAGTAAAGTAAGAAACATTTTTAGAAATGTAATATGAAATTATCAAAAAGTTTAAATTGAAAGTAGAAAAGAGCCTCAAACGCTCAACATGCACGGAGTACTGTTAAAGTAAATAATACAAACTGGAATAAAGACTTATTTTCATAGGAGGACTTAGAACTACCAGAACTATTTATTGCAATTTATCGAAAACCAATATAAGATCTTCATTTCGTGGCGCGGTTTTAGTAATATATGTAAAACAGGACTGCCATCCAGAGCTTCACATATTTCGCGTAATGTTTGTCATTTTACAATATGGATCGCTTAAAAACCGCTAAAGGCGTTAAAACAATAAAAAGTTGCTAAAAAAATCTGATCATCGTGCGCACAATCGAAATGCACGCTCGACGGAAAATATTTGTTGTTGTTAGTGAAACTGTCGATGAAGATCTACTTAGAACAATTACATGGTATGCACAGCATTAGGGACCATCTTACGGCACATTTATATTGCATCTGAATTTGCATCTCCATCTTTACAAAATTCAACAAACAGACGAAGTGAAGTCTTCTGACCATGCAGTGCGTAGCAGATACGTAGGTTGGATGCTCGAACAACTGTGTTTGGATGGCGATATTTTGTATCGAACTTTTTTCAGTGGTAAGGCTCATTTTTCGCTTGCTGGATATGTCAACAAGCAAAGCTGTCGCATCTGAGGGCACAACTAACTATCGAGAGACCGTCGCATACTAAACGATCACTGTATGGCGTGACATTTAGTTTGGAGGTGTGATAGGCCTGTACTTTTTTGACAATGATACAAACGCAAAATTAATAAAGACATGGATGTCGAAGATATGTACTTTTAACAGGACGGTAACACAAGCCACACAACGCGCCTCTTTTGAAATTGTTGCACGAGAAATTTCCCAAAGGTGTTGTTTCACGATGATGTGAATTAGACGCCAAGATCGTGCTATTTAACACCATAACCTTTTTTTTTGGGTTACGCAAAGGGTTGAGCTTATGCTAGCAATCCTCAAACTCTCGAAATCTTAAAACGACCATCTGTCAAGTAATGACCGAGTAATTGTTCGCTACATGCAGACAATTCGTCGATTATTACCTCAAAAAGATCCAGTTCTGTAAAGAAGAGTTCTGTGGGGAACATTCAAGTCACGTTGTATTCCCCAAATAATGTCGAGGTTCAAACAATTTATTTAAAAACGAATTAGTTTATATCTCAATCAGAAGTCTTTTTTATTTACCTTTGCTTTCGGAACCACAAGATGCGCCCATCGTCTTTAGTCTAGGAAATTAAAAATAATTTAATGCCTTAAAAGCCATTAAATATTCCCTAGTTCGTTAATATTATTGTTGTTACTAGTTTAATAATAAGAGTTCTCTTTTTCAAGTCTAAAATCGTTTTACAAATATATATTATATACTACATACTATTATAATAAATATAAATAGTAAATAAGTTTCTTAGCAAATATATCAAAACTCCATTTTTTTTGGTAACTACAAAAAATGTTCGCACAAAGTCAAAATTCATTAATAAAGTCTACTGATATAAGCGAATACTTTTCAAACATATTTTACCTTCTTAGGCAAATAAAACTCTTTACAGAAGTTTTTGCAAATTTTAAAGCGCTAAAACGAATGGAAATTTTGATGAGAACGGCCGTTAGGTACGACATTAAAATGTTATCTAGTAAACATATTAATTTAAAACTATGTTTATCGTTAATGAACATTCCGATATATCTACAGGAATTGACAACTCAACTTTCACGTGTTTAAAAAAAGAATTTAAAAGGTTTATGGGTTATTCTATTTTATCCTATTTCTACATTGAGAAAAGTGCGCTCGTTTCCTCCGTTTACAATGCCCTAATCACAAAACGGACAATTGCTCACCTTTCGAACTTTAAATCTGTTTGGTCATATCATCCTATCTTTTCTTTATTTATAGCACCAAAATTTCAAAAATTTTAACAGAAAGTAATGGCTTCAACAAATCTCTGTCAAACTCAAATAAATAATGTGAACGCCAATTGCGAAATTTATATGTAGTATATTTGAAGATTTATACTAACGTAAAAGTAGCTTTCTTGATATCCGAGGGAATATAGTAAAAATAATTGCGGCCATTCCTTTATATTGTGCTTATCATAGACTTTTTCCGTTTTATGTGGAGTCAAATTGATTTGTCTTATTGTATGGAATATTTCCTTTGTATTTTTGCAATGTATCTTACGATATTTCTTAGCAAAAAAAAAAGAAAATTATATTCGGCTACGGCGAAATCTTCTACGCCCACTACCTTTATCTTAACAAAAACCACAAAAAAAATAAATATTCCATACTCCATAATATTGAACTTTTTCATTCTTTTACGGGTAGTACGGAATCGTCCGCAAATGATAGGAGAAAGGTTTTATCTGGTGTAGTTTATGAGTGATAAGCAAAAAACCCAACAACGGTTTTTTCAGAGTATTTTGCAGTGTGGGCATACCGCATAACCGACTTGGTTCACATGACCCTCTAATATTTGTGGCCAATTTGAAACCGATATTCTCATCTTTGCGATTAGGAGTTTACACTAATAGACAGCCACATCTTACCTTATACAATCTATAGGTTTTGTGGAGCTTCCTTCCGAGTAAAGCAAATGCTTTGATTGAAGGTGTATTGCATATCTGTAAAGTAAATTGTTAGCAAAATATTTCTCAGTCTCAAGTCGTGTTAAAGATTGACGTGGGATTTGTAAAGCGTGTCAATGAATATGCATTTGTTACTTAATTGCTATCACCTAAAGATGCACTTTATTCATCTACCTAATTATAAAGTCTAAACTCGAGATAAATATTTCAAATAAAACGAAACACAGTTTTGTGCATTTTTTAGTATTTTTTCAATGTGATAGGGAAAATTGTACATAAATGTTTCTTCGTTTTAGCACTGAAGCAGCGGGAGGTCTAAAAGTATTTCAAACCAGTTAGTTTTAGTATCCTGCCGTTATAAATCGCTTTTAACCATTCATCTAAATAGTTTGTGTTGCTTAAAGAAAGTTCAACGTTCTTTCTGTATTTTCTGTTGGTGAATATTAAATAAACAACCAGCACTTGACGCTTACTTATCTGAACCCCCGAACATAAAGTTTTGTGCATATCAGTATTTTCGTCCTTTTTTGTTCTTTTTACTGTGTAGTGGAGCGGATCAAAACCGACATCGTCACCATTGCACAATTTTTTCAATTATTTGTACGCGTCATACAAAGCGCAAGTGAAGCTTAAGCCTTACACCCCATCCATCTATCGAATCAGCCGTCCAAAAAAATTGATTGCTGACAAATGGTATTTGGGCTGACTGCTGTAACTGGCATAAAGTGCGTATTATGAATGGACGACAAACAGTGCTACAAACTCTTTTTGGTAATGGTTGGATCACGTGTATTCAATTAAGCGCTATTACGCTTCAGTTGTTACAAACAATCACTAAATGCACTGAAAACGAGAGCTGTTTCGCTCTCCGATATTACTATTAGACATAGTTTATTGTTTGATTGAATCATATTAGATTGCTGCGAATAGAATTAAATTTCTCTTTACACGATGGACCGCATCTAAAGGGCATAGGTGAATAATGATGGAGGATATGTTTGCGAGGTTTTAAGAGCATATATGAAAAAAAGAACTTGATGTTATTGTATCCATTGCTGAAAAGTGGAAGTACAACAATGCTATTTTTCTTTCACAAGAAATACCATGTATGTCGCAAGACAGTGCTAAGCATTTCCTTTTCTTTTGTATGTTTTTTCGTGTTTACATAACTTAACAACGTCGACAACGACTGATATTGAAAAATGTTGCTCCTATTATTGTATTGGAGTATCAAATTTGAAACAAAGGCTTAAAAGCTATAAAGAAGAAAAACAGTCTCGAGCTAACGCTCGGTCACAACATCAAAATAGGCCTATATATCATTCGCTCGACAGCCCATGTATAAGAAATTACTGTAGCTATGGACAAACGCTTTCTTTCCGTTTAAACATTCTTTGCTAGTTGACAATTTTAGTCGTACCTTATGAAAACTCCAAAATATACCAACTAAGAAAACATGTAAAAATTCTTATTTAGGTGAATGCAAATGTCAAGATCATAGTGTATGCAGCATAAACTGAACGCAACTCTGTTTTTTGAGAAAAATTTATGGGTTTTCCGCCGAGTACAACTTTTTTACTTGTTTAGTTATGAATTTATGAGTTGACCGAACTTTTAGATAGTGGTGACAAACACGGAAAAAAATGCCTTGTATTTTTCACTTTCAGTTTCTTCTCTCAATTTTTACGATCTTGAAATATGCCGGACGTGATCAAATTGATTCAGAATTTTATGCCTAGTAAGAATATATACTATAATTGTACTATAGATAGTATAATTTTTCATTTTAAATTGGGAAAATTTCTATCAATGGAAAATTTTTTCTTAAGCTGCCAGCTACCTAATTGACATCTTTGTCCGCTTCATAACAATATTGTTGTTGAATTTATTTACTTTGAGAGCGTTTATTTTCTTTAAAGCGTTACCTACGTTCTTTAAACAAATTTTACCAGTCAAACATGTTTGCACTCGATAATTCATTGTCGCTAAAAGTTTTTCAATATTTCAAAAATTCGTTTTTAAAGCAAAACTTGATGCATTTTATATATTAAAAAATACCCTTGAACATATCTCGCGAAGTACCAAAGCATTTAAAGAATGTAGTTTAGGAGAAATGTCAGTTCGTTTAATTTAACTCAAATTAATTCAAAAAATCTTACTCCTTTTTAAACACAATAATATGCTGTTACGGATGTTGTGTGTTGCTTTCAGCAACATGCCCAAAATTAGAAAATTAATATTTTTGTGTTGAGGGTAAAAATTAGCTGACTAACGCTCTTCTGTACCTTGTTGTGATTTCGGCAAACAAGTGGACATTAAAATTTTGAGTGAATCAAGCATATACATGTCTGACGAAACATTCGAAGCGCATCTTCTGACTGCTGGAGTGATGAATTTTTAAACTAAATAAAATACGAGAAAATAGCGCGATTTTAGGTAAAAGTTCAACTATCACTCCGATCTACAGTATTTCAAATATTTAGAAGATATTACAATGTGCTTTCATAAGCAAGAAGTTAGCTGTCATAATATCCACACATTGATGAACCATAAGGACTTGCTGTTATATAAACGTAAGGCTGAGTAGAGCTTTCTATGTTGCAAGTTCAATTTTTCTTTTGAATGTACGGCAAGCCATCTAACATCCCCCCGGCAGTCTGTATGTAATTTAGTTTCATAGAGAGATGAATTTTATTTCTAAATTATTGGATGAATTGGATCGTAATTTGCACTTTTCAATTTTGCAACCAGGTACATCCTACTTAACCGCTTGATAGTTTAAACCTGCAGTATTGAATATGACAGCAGCTGCTTCTTTCATCGCTTATAATATTGAAGGTATGAAGAAATAGCCAATTACTGGAATATAAGACTGCGCAAGTGGTTAGCCGTTTCAGCAAATGGAGTCGTGTGCTATGAAGATTTTGTCTTTGGAATTGTTAGGATGGTAAAGGAGTGTACAACTAGAGTATACACATTTAAAACATTTTTTTATTCTTGTTGTTCTTTACTACCTCGCCACTCTGTCCTGCAAATTATTATAACACTGCCTAGTGACAAGTGATTTACCTTAAAACTTTAAAACCTCTTTTTAGCATAATATTCAAAATTTACAACGTTTAAGAGTTTTTTCGGCTTTCAATAGTATGGATCCGCTATGAACTTCTCAAACGATTACCGTGAGGCTGGCGTGGGTAGGCCATATTTTTGTTCCTAAAAAGTGGGCTGCATTCACACTTGATTCGCGCCTTGGTTAAGGAAATAAATAATTGGGCGGTATGGAAATAATAACAAAATGATAATCAAAACTAAATAAAAAAATAGAAAATACAATCATAAATAAAAGACTAGATCACACTTTACATTATGAAAAATGTATGTATCTAATTGGGGAAAAGTTACAATATGCTAATTATGTTATAAAAAAAATTTTAAAGAATTAACTCAACGTGGTTCCACAAAGACACTGAAAGCTATCAGAAAAACTTCACTTCAATACTTCCGGATTCAGGATTTCATCGCCACTAAAATCCCCTGAAATATGCCCTCTATATACGTAAGACACTAAATTAATCATAAAAAATTTTAAAGAATTAACGCAACTCGTTTTGTGATGTATCTTCATTTTATTTTAAATAGCTGTTTCCCCGATAATATTCCAGGCTTATTTGCCTTGGTATGTTGACACTACAACAATGCATTTTCTATATTAATTTTGTTTTATTTTTTGACAATCTTTTCCCTGTGTTCAGCTAAACCACTGTTAGACAAGAATATCCCATTCTTCAAAAGCAACACCCTAATTAAGCCACATGAATAATTAAGACGATGCTTTTTACAGCTGTCGTTCATTACGAATAAAATATTCGTAATGAATCACTTTTTAAATGATTATCGGTTTGTTTACTTCTTGGTAAATCATAATTTACCAGAGACACAATCCACAAAAAGTGCGGGCTATATTGGCGGGCTATCTTTCACTTTAGTACATAAAAATGATAAATTCTACATATATAAAATAAAAAAGAAGACAGAAGAAAGCAAATGAAACAACTTGTTGGTCTGTGTTCTTAATAAAAATACATTCTTTTGTTGTATATATTTCTCAATACTTAAATATTTAGATAAAATGAAACAAAAACACGTAGTAAAATCCCTAAACGAATTGTTATATAACAAAAACTTAGATTGCGAAATTTTTTTGGTATGGCCTGCGTGCAGAAATTATTGTTTTGTTTCAGGTATCGCTTTCTTGCCATCAAATTAAATGTCTACCACTGTCATGCAATGGGTTTGTCAAGTGACACAGATACAATTTTTCTCACATTCCACGAATTCTGACGTCGCCTACTTAGAAGCCGTCGTAGAATGTTTGTTACACGCAAATGGAATTTTGAAAAGCAATGATCAAAGTGGAATGCAAGCAAGTGCTTTGAAGTATCTGACCAAAATTTTCGATATTAAGAGGAAATATGTTTAGGGGAATGTGATTATGTACTTCAAGTTGCTTTCATAAACTCACCATACAGCTGGTGTAAGCACTTTCACAAACACCAACATCAATGTACTCCCACCCACAGTAAC
Source organism: Glossina pallidipes (assembly GCA_000688715.1). Lineage (NCBI taxonomy): Eukaryota > Metazoa > Arthropoda > Insecta > Diptera > Glossinidae > Glossina > Glossina pallidipes. The sequence goes on from KK499892.1 coordinate 736,116, forward strand.
ATTCACTCGTAAGCATACATTACTCCGCACGTAACAATCTCTGCTGCTTTACTGCGCTGTAAAAATAAGAAAAGGGGTGAGAAAGAGCAATGGGGGAATCCGATAAACGTGTCATGCCGCACGTCTCAATTGTTCTTGGTAGCTTAAGAAGAAATGAAACTGAAAAAGGGTAGTTGTTTGGTTGATTGCTCGATCTGTTATTTGGTTGATTGGTCGGTGCGCTCTTGTTAAGCCACTTCCCTGCTCTGAGTTGCGCTGAATTAGGCTAAGTTACCAGTAGTTTTCTGTATCGTGGAAACGTTTGTTTAACTATTTGTATGCATATTCGTTACAAACACCGCAGCATAATAGCCACGGCTAAAGTCAGATACCCAAAACTAAAATAAGTTTAAGATATTTTAGATCTTTAAACAAAATAAGTACAAGCAATATCAGACACCACTGCATGCCGTATACAAGCCAGATTTTTGATTTTTAAAAAACAAGGGCTTAAAAGTTGTGTCTGCAGGAAGTACCTAAATGTTTTTTTTACAAAACGATAATTATAAAACTTTTTTACGCATATTATCATCAAATATGTATATTAGGTTTTCTATTTCATTTATAAAATACAAAACTACCGGTAAGCTTAAGAAAAATATGTATTCTTAATTATCGCAAGATTCGGATTCTATCTCTTGTATTATGTAATATATTGACTTACCTCTCTTTTCATTGGAGTTTTGAAACTATGAAAGCGAGAAGTCAAGAATCACAAATGCAAAAAATTACTTTGTAGAGAACACTAAATTGATTAATTTTGAACATTTTCTTTATACTAAGTACGTGCTAAAGACGTTAATACTAAGTGCTAACCTCAAGGAGGAAAAAAAGTCAGAAAAAAATTGGGAATAGGGAAAAATTTGTTTTGCCATATTCGATGAGCATATATATATATATACAATTATATTCTTATGCATTCAAATTATTGCGCAATTGTGTTATCGTGACAGACGGTGATCAGCTTTGGGCTCGTGCCATCTCTATTACACAGGTATCACGCTTTAGGTATTACTTACCGGATGCGGAAATATTACTTTAAGTCGTTGACGCTTGACTATCGGTTGGATTGCACAATCATACATATATGAATATACTTACATGTTTATATGTCCATAAGCAAATGCAAACACGCATAGACTTATATATTTTGTTGTAATGCACATGTAATGCCCGAAACAAACAATTTAATGCAGGGTTGAATGAAGATGATGATGTGGATGACGACGGTGACGGCGGGGATTATAAAGAAATAATGTTTTTCATGTGTATGTGCACGAGTGTATGTTGCGTGCAAATACTTCAATGACTTATTAATTTACAGCTTGAACATAAGCGAACACTTAGATGAATTTGTCATTTAAAAAAAAGTAGTCTGACGAGCAGATAGAAACTGAAAAAAAGGGCATGATAACAGTAATTAATGCATCTATCGTTAAATAAAATATTACGTATTGCTTATGTCCATTTCTGTATTTTGCACATATATCGAAGAAACAAGAATATTACTGATACAGATGATTGAATGATGTAAATGGAGATGAATCAAGAAATATATGCTTAAACCTGAAATTTCTATATCTAGGCCCAGAATCGCAATTTTGTCAAAAACTGGTCGAATATTTTTTTAGAATTTTGACTACCTACAACTGAAAATGTATGAAAAGAAGACGACAATTATGTTTACAACCCAACTCAATTGTTGTGTTGTCTTGTTCAATTTGGTGTTATAAGATAGTTCTTATTGTTATTCACAATTGATTGCTTACTTGATAAATGTAGCACTATTAATTAAAACTTAATGTGACGGTTCACGCAATTGCGTGTTAATTCTATTTGAAAATCTCAACTTTTTAGTTGAGCTGAAAATCGTCCGACTTCACTTCACATGAGATTTTTGTTGTTTTTAGCTTGAGCTGCATGAATTCATCGTCCAATGGAAGGATGATATATCAGATCTCTTTCTATTTGTTAACCGTCTCATATATTTTGATATTAACGGTTTACGAAGTATGATACAAAAATGCAAAATACTATGCCTATTTCATTCGTTTAACTGTCTCCCGTATACGCTGGCATTTCGTACTACTTGACGCTATGTTCATTACTATGCACAATATTTTGTAGAAACAAATAAATATATAAATATAATTTGACATCAAAATAATGATCTTTTCTTCTTCTACCAATAATTCAATTACATATTGCAGTAGTTAATTGCGGAGTACAGAAATTATTTTTATTTGCTCACCGTTGTGTAATATTACAACAAAAAATCACTTTCTAATAAAAGTGATATCTAAAATTGTCTTTGTAATAAAAAAAATTTAGAAAGAGTGGATTTAATAAAAAAATGCCATAAAAAGATAGAACTCCTAAATCTTATATCGTTGATTTGTTTGCGGATAGATTGCGGCTACATTGGCAATAATTTTTGCAGATACTGTCCTTAGATCAACGCGGTTTTAGATAGGACAGAATATTAACGCGCTAACTATTTATCCCAAATATCGGATCTTTGTTGTCGATTTATCGATTTAAAAACCAAGTAGTAATAATTTTTATTACATGTTTCCATTTTCATGCGTCCTAAATGTCACGAATATCTGAGAAGAGTTATTTTCTGCGAATGGTTTCTTGACTTAGTCAATGACACATTATTTCGTTTAAATATCACCTTCTTTTATAAACTGATATATACATAAACATTTACTTTTGAAAACGGGAAAGTCTACTGATTCATTTCTGAATGAAATTGAAATGCGTACAAAAAATATTTTAGGCAGATGAGTTGAGACAGAATTCCCATTCGTCTCGAAGCGAAACTTTTTGTATCTGATGCCAGGATTGTTATACTATACAATATAAAAAGTAATTTGGCAGATATACGTTCGCGTAAATTTGAACATAAATATATTTAAATCCATATATGTCAAATGTGTTAAACAGCGTTTTTTTTAATATTTGTTTATCACAAAAACGACCATTCTACCAAAAATAAACTAATGCCATAACATCGACCATGCTGTGTGATTTGCAAAAATTCACATGAGATATAAAAGCGTGAAAATCCCAGTTCTGTCAGTTACAAATTTACACAGACTTGCCAAGATAATAGCGAACGCAATTCGTTGCCTTAAAAATTGTGCGAAGCGAATAATCCACCCCGTCTAGAACAATCCTGACTTGTATGATTAAAATGTTTTGGTTGTAACTTTGATATATGCAGTTTTGTACATCAGTTGGAATTACACTTCCTACACATATAGCACCCTGATCCGTGAACAGTAGGCTTTTCATTATATTAAGATTGTCCAAATAACACTCTTCGATTGTATGCGTATGGAAGGATTACTAAATAGCGCAGCTCCATACACACACACATACATACAACAAAATAATATCGTCAACACAGAAACAACAAATGTTTCGTTAATTTTTATGCGTATCATAGAAGAACGGGCTTATATTAATTCCATCGTTCTACTTGTAACATCTGGTTAAGTAGGACAAAATAAATATACCCTAGATCAATGTCACAATACTTCAATCGTTATTTACTGGAATTCCAACAAATTTTAAAAAATCTTCTTTATTTTATTTTCAATCGTATATGGGTAAAAATTGGGCATGCGTATGTTGACTTGAATTTCATAGGTTAATAAATCAAACTAGACATGATCTGGTTACAATCGTACGCATGGTAGCAAACTAAGCCAATTTGGAAGAAAGAGCCAAATTCTCAACATTTTATATTTTACAAAAAGACATCGATCTGTAATCCAGTACAATTGATATCTAGAAGCACATAAAAGTACGAAATAAAAGTGGCCTTGTTAGATCCACTGACACGCCCAGAATTACAAATAAAATTACTATATCTTCATACATACAATTTATGTGACATGTGCTCAAGATTCACCATAAAATAAATAACTTACTCAATAACTTTTAATTTAGAACCACTGAAATGTAATAATGAAAATCCCCCAAAACAATCAAAGGGATAGATGTTTACTATATGTTTGTTTTTGTGCGTACGAATGTGTGGTGGTGTTTATGAGAACGAACATTGGCATCGTTACATATATATAAATATATAATATATAAATGTACAGATGTACACACATACACATACACACACGCACGCGCAAAAATATCTATGAATAAGGGAAGGAACTATACATCTATACGCGTATATATCTAAATATACATCATACGTACATATATATATATATATATTAACTGTCTATTGTGTATTATCGTCTTCCAGTATATTGTTATGTTTCAATTGAATAAATGGAAGGCTGATGAAAGAAAACAAATTTCACTGAACTTTTAACGCTAGCGCTAGTAAATATTTAAATTGGGTATTCATATGTGCGTTCGTGTGCTAAAGCAAATTAACAGTTTGCCCACTTTTTTCTGGGCGTGCAGAAGGCTGTCAAATTTAACAGTCCAATCCTTAAAATGGTATATTTGCCCATATTATACTGTTGCTTAATACAAAGGTACTTGCGTTGCGGAAATCTAAATCTATGTACCGACTGAGAACGTACAATAAAGTCTACATCCAGTATGGAAAATTAAGGTTTCTCTTATTAAAAATTGTATTTACGGGTAGAAAGTTAAAAAATATATTTCTTAAAAAACAAAAACTTAAATTAAATAACAATCCAAGATTTTTTTTGACTTATCCCAAACAATAACAAAAAAATCTGTACATGCAACGAAAATGAATCACTAGAAGATTCGAAAAAAACCATTTCTAGTTAACGGTACTTAGTTTTTTACTTGTTTCCGTACATTTAAAAAATAATTTATGAATTAAAATGAGTTTCTTTATTTTTTGTCTTTAAAGTTCGCAAAGTACGCAAAGACGAAAAGAAATTTCTCACGTGGGTAGAAGTGTGATTTAAAGTTACAAAGTGGGAAAAAAACAACTGCAATTCGTCGTGCTACTGTTCAAACTATTATAAAAATTACAATAACACAAATACCACAGAAAGTAAGCACCGATCAGGCCGACCAAACAACCTTACAGAGCGTGAAAATCGAAATATTATCAGTATTGTAAGAAATGAAATGAAAATGTTGTAAGATCCAACGATTTTCATAGCAGTATTCCACGAAAAAACCACTAATACGCAAAAGTAATATGATGAAACTCCATAAAAATGATCGTATAGATTTTTGGTTAAGCGTAATTTTTGATGACGAGTTTAAGTTTAATGTATTCATATACGGTGGTAAACAAAAAGTACAAAAAAAAGCCAATACAGGGATGCCAATCCAAAATTTGGTATGATAAGCATTCAGGATTACGTAAAAGAGTTCGCAACTGTGAAAATATACATATATTTTAACAAAAGAAAAATTTACTTCGATTAAAGGTCGAACTACTTTTTGCCTAAGTTGAAATTGCAACTAAAAGCACACGTCGAAGAACTAATATGTATTTATATGTAATAGAACATATTACGAAATCCATCTGACTGTGCACTAGCTTGTTCTATTGCCTTATTGCTTGCTAATGAAATATGATAATAATAAAGGTAGAACTGATGCAGGTTAATTAAATTAAGTTATACCGCACAACATTTTATGGAAAGAAAAGTTCGTACAAGATAACGCCCACTTAAATTATGAACGTTATAAAGCAAACTCCCTGGCTGAAGACAAACCAGTGGTAAACTATATACAACTGATCAAATTAAAAAAAAATATAATACAGCTGTTGGATTAGTCGTGTCGCTTTATAAGCTTAAGTAGAAAATCCTCATTCATTATTCTGATGATACTGTAGATTCAACCGCAGCATTATATATTAGTGTTTAATGAAAGTCATTATTTTTGGTACGTTGTAAGTGTTTTGCTTAGTTTTCAATTAATATGATTCTTCTTTTAATTAAAATACTTAAAATGTTAAATGGATAAATATTTATTTCTATTTTATGTTTAATTTCTGCGGCTAACTATTTATCCCACTTTTTATGCATACGAATGCCAACCTAAAACGCGATCTATTCAGAAAAATCGTTACTCCGAAGGAATATGTGAATCGCAGCTCGCAACCAAAAGGCAAGTTTACTTATCATTTATGTATTCAGTATGTGTTAGTGAACTAATCTTTTCCAAGATAAAAAATGTTTTTTAGAATATACCTAAAACATATACACATTCCTTCTGAGTACACCCTCTAGTATTAACGAAAGTGAGAACATCATTTTCATATTGTCAAGACGCATTGTGTCAGTGTGCCTCTGCTACCCATTCTTTTAAATTTTTAATTGATAACACATATACATATATATATATATATATATATACATATTTTTTTTTTTTTTTCTATGGTCAGCCACTCAGGCTTGTCCCCGTCCGTGTTGATCAGGAAAAGTTATAGGAAGAAAGGGATGAAGAGAGGACTTTTATAAACCTTCGACTTGAAAATGGAGACACCAGGTATGGTGGGAAGACTCGTGCTCCTCCAAAGGGGGGTAGCACGATTAAAAAAACGACGACCTGCGGTAGTGTGCTGTGCGGTATGCCGGTAGTTCCAGGGCGGAAACGCTGAGAAAACCCTATAGTCCTGTTAAACGATTGAATTGGTGGACAAATTACTAAACTTAACACAGTCCACATTAAGCCGATGCTCAAAAATATCGAAAGATTTGTATATGTCATGCTTTTGTCACCCATGAGCATATGAGCCCTCCGCTATATGCTGTCGAGAGCCTCCAAGTAAAGTTTGGATGCACACATGTGAGCTGTACTCCGATTTAAGGTGGATATAGGCAGCGTAAGTGGTACGGACATCGACTGCACTGAAGTATCTATTGCACCGCTTTAAAAAACTTAAGTATTTGGCTACGTCTTTCGCAACTTCGAAGACTTGGTTTGTTTAACGAGCATTGTTTGGCATTCGCATCCTCAGAATCTAAAATCCTACTAACTCGTCTACATTGACACAACCCTAAGAGAAGAGTCGTTCATCACTTTCCCTGAGCGTTATCAGACATCTTTAAGTTTTGGCGGCGTTAAACCTTACCCTGTTAGCCTAATCTCATCCAGATCATCCAGCAAATTGGGAAGACGCCAGCATGGTAGTATTTGCTGAACAGGTTGCGCAATGACCTGGCGAGTGTGCCAGCGGCCTTTTTTAGCACGGTGGCTGAAACCCCATCTGGCGACGGAATTTTATGAGTATCGAGACTGGCAAAGACCTTTTTAACGCAAGTATCGAACAATAGACTAACATGGGTGATACTGTGTGGTAAGTTGGATTTTGAAGAGCATTTTAGTCGGAATCTGTAGACTGCTTTCCAAATTTTTCCACGGAAGACCGGAAGCTCTTGCCAGTTTTTGAGCGCAAATAGTTTTGGTATACACCCGCTGCTCGTGTAACGTTTTTCCGCGGCAAAGCACCTGATCGCACATATTTCTACATTATTTGCGTACCAGATGGATATATCAGGCCAAAATTTCCATGTGGGTTCGCATAGAGTATACAAATTTGTCGCCAACCCACGTATGCTACAGTGGTCACTTCTAAATTTATTTATTATATCTGATGGTTCTCGCAATGGGAGCAGTGTTGCGTGCAGCTGAAAATGGGCGTCACACCGGTACGGGTTTTGCCTTGATTCATCGAGCAGTCATCATTTGCGGACTCTCTCCAATGTACTCACAGCAGGGGTGGTGATGGGTACGATCAGAGGATACGAAGAAACAGTTTTCTATTGTAATTTTTGAAATAACATAAAAGCTCTGAGCTCTGACATTTTGTTTTCTCAATACAAAAACTAGTTTTTAATCGAAATATGACCAAATACAAATAAAAATAAAAGTTGTAAATATGATTTTGAAAAACGCGCGATGCTAATTAAGGCTGCATACTTAAGCCATTTCCAACTTTACCTCAACACAAAAAGTTAGAAACTTGCTTCCATATAAATAAATAGAACGGTTCAGATCGTTGATAGTTGCATATGTAGCTAATAAGGAACGCCTGGTGATAACAGGGAAATGCATTACAATAAAAAGCAAATTATATATTTTGTACATATAATTTTTTGATACGTAAAAAGATACTTAAAAAGACACCTACTTGAATTTGACCGCATGGTTCAAGTATGTTACTGTACAGCATACTACTAGTATTCTTCCAGTGCTTACCATTCCAGGCGTCAACATTTTTGCGTGCGGGATAAATTGGTTATCTACGATTGAGTCAATAGAAAATCCTTTACTTTATACTAACTTATACAAACTGATTTGAGACTCCACAAGTGCTCACTTTTAGCAATTGAAACTTGGCTTGTTGGCACTATCTTTGCTATTGCCTTATTCGTGTCAAGCTTCAATTGACTTTGATGTCAATGAATTTTAATGCCACAATCGTCGATATAAAGTATTATGAATTATTATGCAACTTGCGTACGTTTAATTGCGTTTTTGAAAATTCGCCTTAAGTGTAAGTGTTATCCTTAGTCGCTGCAAGTTTCTGATTTATTCGTCCGTCTGTCTGATTGATAGGGATATCTTTTAGTAACTTATCCTGCATAGGTTCCAAATTTCCAGCTGCCCAATAGTCTAATAAGATTACTTTTACTATTTTGCTACTATTTTATTACTATTTTGTATTACTAATTTACTTTTTTAATCTATTTTAATTCGTGTAAGCCTATCCTTTGTTTCAAGTTATGTATCATTAGATAATATTGTAAGGTATTTGGTAAATGTCGTTCAACGAAGTGGTTGATGTGGTTGGTATTAAGTCGGTGAGTTAATGTGATGACAAACGTTTTTCTCTGCGCGTAGCTATCGATGTTTGATTTGTTTATGTTATTGTTAACGTTATTGTTCATCTATTGCAAGAGTACCAAACAATACAGATGAGTTTTAGGTATATCAATATCTCGTCGGCTTTACAGTAAATATTGTTTCAACGGGAATATGAATATCGGAATTATTTAACTTCTGTTGAAATACTAAATGTTGCCAAAACATTACCTGTTTCTATTCTCCGTCACCTCCATTTTGTGCGAATCTGTATTTTTGAAAACTAATCGGGATCTTTAATAGTTTGAAGCTGCTTACATCAATAAACAAGACGTATAACAAATTGTCATAACTTTTTGTTGTTTTTAATATGACGCAATGACTTAGGAGATGTACCTATGCGTGCAACACGGGGTCGGTTCGAAAGAAGTGGGGGAAGAGAAAGAGAGGTAGTTGGTAACGGTTACTGGTTACGGTTGAATATATACCTACCAATTGGTAAGCATTATGCCTTTAGTGTCTGAGCGCTCACAATAGCTAAAGTCTGCCTCACTTGAGATATGAGAACCCGCGAACACTGACTAATTCTTGTCTACTTGGTTACTCATACGGACTGGTAGGTACTCCCTTATATTGCGATCTTGGCGATCATGTAACTTGACATGCGCGTGTCATCCATTTCTATTAGTGCAATTAACGTTTCCAGTTACATAAAGTTATGATAGAGAATCTGCTCTTCTCAGCGATGATATCAGGCGTTTCGATCACATAACCTTACTTATGGGGATTTAAGATATTTTTATTATTCACTACTTTTTTTCTCTGTCGTTTCTAATTAAATTATTTAACTACTTCTAAACCTGGTGATGACTTATGTAACGCAATGGAATGGAATAAAGAAAAGCATAAATAAATAAATAAATAAATTAAAACACAAATAACCTGCTAGACAACGCTTGATTTGAAACTGAAATAAATCAATTCAAAGAATATGTGAAGATCAACCCTCAATGTTAAACTTAATTTTTGAAACTCAATTTCAGGATTTTAATTTAAATTTTTGCCGCTTCGATACGGATGGAAAAAAATCGTGTTACTTCCACTTGACTAAACCATGTCGTAATATAGTTATACTTGCATGTTCATGGGCAAACTGTCTGTTGGCGTTGGCTATGTTGCTTTATTTTCTGTTGTTCTTGTTTCACATGTACAGCAAAACTGTGCTCTTTCTCACTAACGCTATCAACGTCATGATAATTAAGAGGGTCATTGTCAATAGCAATTTAGAGACATTTCTTGCTCGATTTTGTTTTCTGTCTTCTTTTTTTAAGAAGACAGCAGTTAAATAAATATGTATGACTTAAGAAATGAGACTTCGAAATCTGGTTTGAATTGCACCTTAGAAAATATTTTAGTAATGCAAACACGAATTTATCTGTTTACGTAAAAACTAGCAATCTAGAGTACATTGCCAGGACCAATACTCGGGTCACCGAAATTATACCTGCGCGTGTATAAGTAAAGTAGTAGTTTTTACTTGACTACACAATCGATTAAGAGTTATTCAAATAATTTAGTAGTAGGAAAAACTATGACAATGTAAATTTAGACGGTTTTCAGCGATTATTTTGAGTATGAAATTAAGCGATTTTAGTATTTTCGGTTTCGTCATTTCGATTTATGGCTTACACAATTTGCTCGTTCCAATTTTCACTGCATAGTTATGTTGTGTTTCTACGTTTTCTCCATTTCTGTTACTATATATTGACGAAAAGTTTTTGCTTTTTCAGCGCCTTTGTAAATTAATATTTAATAAAATATCATTTTATTACTGAAAATAACTTAAGTTCTTATGAAATATTTCGTTTTAGAGTAACAAAGTGCCTTTACGTTTTTATAGCCAAGATTGCGCAATGCCCGCTTGCCTGTTTATTTAAATCACTATTGTAACCTCAAAACTTTGGTTGTAGGAACAAACTTGATTATCACATCAACATTTCTATAGACTTAAGAAAGGCAAAATCAATGCATGGGTTTGATTAATTTTGGCAAAAAATTCATATAGTTCTGGGTTCAAAACCTTGTTTAGAGTTTTTAAATATTTCCATAGAAGAGTTGACTTAAAAATAAATTTCGTCGAATTTGTAGCAAACCCATGCACCCTTACAATATTCGGCATTCCATGCACACGTTGTGTTTCGTTTATTGAATAATTTTTGATATTACCATTTCTTATATTTTTTGATCTAATTTGTGTAAATAAGTTAACACAATTTAATACGTACGGTTATTGCTTTTATGAAAGAGTCATATGCTTTACAAATATCTGTTTTCACAGGTAAGTATTTATCACAAGTAATTCTTACATTCATTGCAAACTACAGTCGCTCGTTTTCGATCCTCCGTTTTTTACATCCAGAAAAATTGTTTTATTTGAAAAGAAAACCAGTGTGAAGTGGTAATTTCAAAAACACGGCAACATCAAGTGTAGAGGGATTAAATGGCCACACACCTGTAGTCGATCTAGCACTGTAGGAACGATAGGGCCGCCTGCCATGGGGATTGTTTCTTGTACTGAGAATGGTTAGTGTTCACACAACCCGCCGGACCGGCGGGCACTGTGGAGCTTAACCTCTGGCCGATTCTTAAAATCCAGCGGGATATTTATAAGAATGGTAGCAGAGAAGACTGACGAAGATGGTGTCTGTACAGAGAATTAGAATACGGCACACCCAGTCTTTTAATATGATATATAAATCTAAGAAAAATTGTCTTATGTACTCGCTTAAAGTAAAATTACCTATCGATTTGATCCGACTTTTCCTCCTCTAATTGGAAAGTTGCGATATTCAAGATTACATACATGCATTCGCAGCTGGTCTTTGTTCTCATTTTTACTTGCGTCTGATTTATATCAGTTTGCAATTTAAAATGAAATATAGATTTTCATTGTTCACTGTACTGTTATCGTTATTGCTCCTTTCTTCCCCAACTAAGCGATTGTCCTATTAAAACACAAAACAGTAATGCGAAATTTTGTACAATATAGCATTCGGAGTATAACATGTAGAAAGAATATTACAACCACATATTTCCGTTATATTTATATATGATGATGTACACCTTTATTTTAAAACTTCTCACATCTATTTGCCTAAACATTTAAATCTAAAACATGTCATCACCATCTCCAGGATATGTAAACAATTTCTATTTCGTTAACTTTGTATATGGCAGCGACGTGAGTTGACACATTTTCAAGCAAAACTTTTTTATGTGAAAAAAAACAAGTAAGAAAATTGTATTCGGCTGTGACCAAACCTTTCACACCCATCACCGTTATCCTAAAAAAAATTAGAAAAAAAGAAATTTTAATGCTCTAGAATGGGCGGGGCTGATTTTTTCTATTTTTGTAGAATAAAGGTTTAAATTTCTATCGTGAGTCCTTTGTAGTTTTTGGGTAATGAACAAAAAGTATAGGAAATAAAGCCGTCCTAAATTTTTTTGCATAGTAGGCATATTCTTTGACGAGTTTGGGCCATTTGCAAATTTTTTTACAAATTTGTAGGCGATGAGTTCATTTTTGCGAACGGAAGAATCTTTATCACAGATACTACATGGTTGAGCAGGGAGACAAATGGACAACGAAAACGACATATTTAAGTGCATTGCAAAATTAAAACTGGCCAAAAATTTGTATACTTTATTGCCTCATTTTCAATATCAGCCTGCGTGCAAGAACTTCCAATGCACCTGCCAAGCTTGAAGTCGATAGCTTCATTTTTGCGGCAAGTAGAGTGTTTACAACAGACGAACATGCTTAAATCGGTTCAGACTTTAATGCTGAGCAAGCATAGATTGTAGAGTCTTTGAAGCTTCCTGTTGCGCCTTGCGAATGTTTTAATAGAATGAGCATACCCTTCATCCTTCGGCGATTACAATTATAATTATAAAGCACACTTCTTATCTACATATGTTATACTGGATAGGTATGGATCACAAATTATTTGTTATATGTATTGTATATATTAGACGTTCTGTTTCTCTTGAATAAACCTTTTCTAGAAAAAATCTTAATTTTGAAAATGACATAGCGCTTCGAAAATTCTGACTTATAAAGATTTACTTGTGCATGCGTAGACGTTTCGGTCAATAGATTGATATTTAAATGCATCCAAAAGATATGATTGGACTTTATTCAATATTAATCAACATGGGATGAATGCAAGGGCTACTTTATATAGCACATACATTACGCCAAATGTGATGGCCGTGGAAAAAACAACGTCACAAACACATGTAACCTGCAACGAATCGTGAAAAGGATACAATATTTGTTGGGGATTATTCACTTCTATATTATAAAGAACAATCAAGCAATATTAAGAATTTGTTGCCAGGACATGGCTAAGTTGAACAACATCTCAAAAAAATGAAATAATTTTGGGGAATTTGTTTGACGTTTGACGAATAATATATTGAATATATTGCAAGTTTTCTTATCGCCCATTGATTACTGACTTTACGTAAATGTCGCTCTATAAGATGGAACACTTTCTAGGTGTCTCTATAAAATAAGTAACGCAAAAATTATCGTCACTTCTATCAAATTTTATTGAACAGGATTATTACAGGATCCGCAAAAAAAATATAAAGTTAATATTCTAAGAAGATTCTTTAATTCTTCCTTTGTTTCCCAAATTTTTGTGGTTATATGGGAAAATAAAAAATGTTTTTGATTGAAAGCTTTTTCTTTTAATTTCGTGTGTACAGTTTCTAGTGAAATTGAATAGTTCACGTAGGAAAATTTTTGAAATTACCTTACAAGCAAAGAAACGATTGAATTATCAATTATTTTCCTTTCGCATTTAAAACACATTGTTTCTAGCGCTGTTTCTCTTTCTTTTTTATTCTATTTTTGAAGTAAGTTTCTGCAAGCCCTAAAAAGCGTTACGAAATACGTAGTCTAGCCAATTTATACATTGTAAGAGTGCTTCTGTACAGTGGCAGATTGTCTGTTTTATTCGTTTGAAGTCAACGTTACTCTTTTGATTTAGAAAGATTGTTAGAGAAATTTACCCAAAGTCGTCTTGGATCATAGTGCAATCCATAATTACAGCCCGTTGCTCATACAGATTTCTGAAGTTCAATTCTCTGGTATCTATCCATATCAACTAAAGTCTATGTTGCCATCATCATTATCTCCTTACTAGATTTTGGACGTCGAGAATCCGGACGTATAAAAGGATATGGAACTCATGTGGTCACTTCCATTTACAGTTTTACTTCATTTAAATGTTTAATACAAAAAATTTGAAATTTATTATTTATTTGTTGCATGTTTTATAATTCATTACGGTCGCAAATAAGGTGCACTTAAATATAAGCTTAAAACAAGAGAAAACGCAGAATGAAAACTTTAACATAAATTAAGTTACAACGTAGTGTTAATAAATAATTAAAATGAAAAAGACTTAAAAATAAAACCAAAAGTGAGTATTAAAATATAAAATAAATTTGAAATAATAGATTTGAAGATAAAACGTAGCAGCAAACTAAACAACTAATATCTTAGAACCAAAAAATATTATAATACATATAACAATCATCGTTATTATGTTACTAATTGTAAGACAAAACAATAGACATACAATCACTAATAGGTCTCGCTACACGATAAAGTACGAGTATGAGGAAATTTTAAGGGAATTACAAGAAGGGGCGTATCTAATACTAGGTAATTTTAGCTGCTCCAAATGAAAGCACTACTTCTGAGTCTTATATCACAGCATTCATTACTGTAATTAGCATACATTTGTTTACCTACATGTAGGTCGAGTTAAGTGTGAAAAATGTCCACTTGCGCTAAGTTTTACTTTTCCTCGTCACTGTGGGGTGTCTTTTCAGACTGCGATCTATACTACAAAACCCGTCAACTTTGATTTATTTGTAAGATCCGCATCTATTCCATTATAAACCATTCAGAGAATATCAATAAAATGCTTGACATTAGCTATTCCAAGTTCAAGCAAACACTGTAGTTGAATTGCGACCTAAAACTGTATAGTATGGTAAAACAATTAGAAACTTCTTACCGTGAAAATAATCATAGAGAAATTAAAATAATAAACAACTTTTGAATGAAATATTACTCATGTGATTGTTTTGGGCAGAAAAACTGTGTTTAACGCCATTAAATTGGTAAAAAAGGATGCCTTTTACTTTACATAAAAAGAAAAATCTAGAAAAAACCACAAAAAACAAGTAAAAAAACTTTTTTTTTTCAAAGCCATTGCTGTTAATAGCAAGTAAATATGCCCTGGTAATATAAGAAAGATTAGGAAAAAGGAGTTAAGATGATGCGCAGATTTCGAACGAACGAACAAAAAATTAAGTACTTTCCGTCAAAATTATTGTATTCAATTTTTGGGTATCGTGTAATGATAATAACCTGTGTCCCAACGCATCTTAAAAGAGCGCATCTTAAAAGGACTGCAGTCGGCCAAGCAAAATGTTTTAAAAAAATACGGCGAAAACACATATTGCTTCAATATGTATTTTTGTCATTAAAGCTTCTTTGACTCCACCAGTGAAAGTGCGCCGTATCGATTCACATTTGGAAAATTAAATTTCAGTCTAGAGTTTTTATGGAGATTGTATTGAGGGTTGTATTTCGTCACTCGTGAAAAATGTTTTATATAACTGCGAAAAATATTGAAACTTCTAAGGAAATGTGCTATATTTGGAAATTTTATTATTGCAAACACAAAAAATTTCCCAATTTCCCAAGCCCAAGCGGTGATATTCTTTAATTTCAGTTCAATAGTTAGCAGCTTTTAATTCAAGTTTACGTCCTTCCTTTTATTAAGACGATTGTCCACTTTCCTTACTTCTTTCATCATTTTAAAGTTGGCTTTGGCCTTATTTAGTTGCTTTTGTTTCGTCTTAGGTACATTATTTTGGAGTGGTTTCAAGTTTGGGGTCGCGCTTTTGTGTGTTTTTATGTCAAAATTAATTTAAGCAACATACTTGTGGAATGATCTTTCGTCCTTCCTAAACCTGTTCTAAATATTTAGTTGAAATATACTTTTTATACCCACTAGCGAAGGATGGGAGCGTACACATTTTGTCATAGTCTATAATTGTCAACATCCGTGCGTTACTTCACCGGTGTAAAGTTTATGACAGACATTCTCCTGACTGCAAAAATGAAGTTATCGATTTCAAATTTAATAGAAACATGGGAAGATCTTGTAGGCAAGATATTGAGTGCCAAGTAAGCTGGGAACACATTTATTGTTAAAATCAAGAAAAAATCTGTGTTTTCCTGATTACTTACAAACTATATTCTATAGGGCGTCCTACATATAGTTCCTGCACAAAAATGTAGGTACTTTTGGACGGAAAATTTGTGGATTTTTGTTCATTACTCATAATTTATGAAAGTTGTAAAGTTGAAATTTTATAAATGTATGCTAGGGAGGATCGTACGAGTCATGTTCGAAAATGGAAAAAATCGTCTACGTTCATACAAAGTTGTAAGTGATCAATTTTTCATTCTTTCACTTTTTTGACGTTGTCTACTTTTTGTTCATAAGATAAACCAGGTAGAATATTTGAAAATTATTGTATACATTCAGCACATATAGATACTTCGCCTGTTTAAAAATGAAAATAAAAATCAGCCGAGTCCTCACAAACTTATAACTCACCAAACTTTGATTTCAGTTTGTTTATTATCGTTATTGTAACTATAAAGTGATAAGCCAATGTATCCATATACATGAATTATGATTACTATGTGCAAGAGCTGTTATGACGTAACGTATAATTGGACTGAAGAGCTACTGATTTAATGGCCTTGCTCCGTATTATCCGTTGTAATTACTCTGCGCCAGCAACCAGAGAAATTTACATGTCTTTCACTTTATTTGATATAATACTTGTTGTTATTTTACCTAAAACTTCTACTCCTTAATACTCAGCTAGTAATCATAACTTGAACCCCTGTCACGCTGCGGCAGGAAAAAATTGGTATTGGTAAGATAACATGAATGGTTGTGTGTATACAAGATTCGGCTCCTGGCGAATATAGCGTTCTTACTTGTTTAAACTGAGATACATTTGATCCACTAGAATGTAATGATGTAATTATTATGTTGCGCCATTTCAATCTGATGTTTGTTTCTTGGCGTATTATTATGGAAGTTAATCAATCATTAGAAGGCCGAGCAGTTGTTTCGAAATAATCTTTTATATAACTCTTGAACAACACTTTGTTCAAGATAATATTATATTAAACGTCGGTAATCGAACTGTGAATCTAATATGAGTAATTCATTTGTTAGCCGGCATGCGCTGCTGATCACATCTTTGACATTTTTTTTTTTTTCTGCTTTTGTGCTTCTAACATTCAAACAAGGTAGGGAACCGGTTTCACTCTGTATGTTCAGTTGTCAAGTTATCCATTTTCTTTTGTTAAACTGTTACCGGTTACAAAAACTGAAATAGAAATTTGCGTTTAATTGGTGGCCATAACACAGGTTTGTAATTGGGAATAAAAGTTAGAAAGCTTAAAAAAGGCAGATCTTCATTTTTTTTCTCCTTACATTGCTGCTAACAAAGAATTTTCATTTTCAATACACAGACTATTTACAGAAAATGTGTTTTAACTTCTTTGGGTCATTTTTGTCAAGCCAATTACGAATATTTTTAATTTGTCTTTTTGTTCCATATATGCGAACTGTATGCATACTTTATAGCTACTATACTGGCAAAATCTAAAGAACTACAGTTCGACTCAAGGTCGAACACTTTTGGAAATGATTGCAATGTTCAAAATTACGCGACTAAAGTCTCTGAGTAATAGTATTTCAGCATTGTAAATTGGTGTGAAAACTTGGGATCAGCTGGGCTAATGTTTTGGTCCCCCTTTTACATAACGAATCTTCATATGATAAAAAGATGGAATTTTCAGTATTAATTGGTTCATAATAGTAAATCAACCTCCCGAATTTGGGCCACATACGTCTATTTTTTCTGTACCACCGCGTAAACCCTTATATGCTAAAAAGGGCCATTTGTTAATGTTTCATGACGAAAATTTGTTTGCGTGTGTTGTTATTTGTTAGTAATTTGACATTAAAATTAACTGAACCAAATTTTAATCACCTAGGTTTATTCCTTGGACGCCATTTAATGTAAGATTGAGATGAATAATAAGCCCTTCAGAAAGAGGTTTAATTTTCAATATATTTCGATGAAAATTAGTCCCTAGTAATGATTGACGAGAAAACTTAACGGTATGGGATTTGGATCATATAGGTCCATTTTTCAAAACCCCCACATATATATAAGGACTATCATGAAAAGCAAGAACTTATATGGAAAGAAAGTCTAGCATATAGTTTTTTATAACGGAAACTGAAAAATATGGTAATAAAATTTTTAGGCAGTAAGTTAAGCTTCCAAGATACGGACGACGTCATGTGATGTTTTAGGCATCTTCCAATATACGGACTTTCATGAAAAATATGCCTTTGCATGAAAATAATTAGTAATTTTTGGTGTCTTATTACCAAAACAATTGAATGATTGTATTAGACGAAGTGGTGTAGAGTATTTAGTGATCTGCCTCGCTCGCCTATCATGTTTTTACTTATTGTATAAAGCATAAGTAAGCAACCCACTACAACAAAAGTAAGAACCAAAAAAAACCGAACAATTTCATAAATTATTTTATTAAGGGTTGTTAGCAACTGTCAAATATCTCAAGATCTAAATATACACATTAGTCATGCCTTTACAAATAAAAATAACGAAAAAGAAACAGGCGTACAGGTGTAGTCGAATATTCATTGTGGCTAAATTGATGCTATTGTGATAAAGAAGAGCCAGCTTGGTTACATATATGCTTTAAGTGGTTTTTAACTAATATTAGTAGTGATTGTCTGTTTTTTGTTTTTGGCAATTGATTAATTTAATCCTATATCATTTATGTCAACCCAAAGTGGTAGTACATTAAGTATGAAAAATGCAATCATCATAATTATGTACTTTACCGCCTCCTATATGCATTGTTTAAAAAGTCTTCGACCTTACCATGAAGATGGTAACAGTGCATAAAAGTTGGAGAAGATGTTCGTGCATGCATTGGTATGTACTCACCAAAATTTCAATCACTTATGACACGTAGTTATTGCTGTCAATCGGTTGAATGTTTTTTTAAAAGTGGGAAAGTCAGGTATGACGCCGTCAATTGTGTTTGACTGGTAATACGCTTACAAAAATTAAGAACAAGTTGGTCTCTGTGCAATAATTTACCACGATCAAATTTTGGGTAGCTGAATTTAAGCATGGCCACACAAGTTTAAGTGATGGTGAACGCTCAGTCCGGTTAAAAATAGTTATCAATAACGAGATATAGACGAGACTATCAACATATCCAAAGAAAGTGTTTTTCGCTTAATGAATTAAAATTCATACGTAAGAATGGTTGAGTGCCGGATTTGCGTGCAGTAAAAAAAGTGATGGTAGCGAAATCGCACTTCTATTTTCTGCCCCACCCACCATTGTTCTTCCGATCTATCTCCACCCACTATTATCTGTTCATAAATATCAAGAAAATGCTTGTGAAGAAAAGATCTGCATCATTTGATGAAGTCATTGTCGAAACTAAAACGCATTTGGCAGGATTTGATATATCGTACTATAACACAGACACCCAAATGTTAGAGGATCGTTGCATTGCAGTGTTTTTTGTATATCAGTACTTTCCGTCATAAAAAAATACAGATTAGATTTTGTCACCATAAAAGGGCTTACTTTTCATAAGGGGCCTTATATATGGTGAAGTCTAAATTTCCTACTGATATGTCTTGTGCTGTATTGCTGTTGTGGACCAATTTTTCTTACAAACGTTAAGACATTAAATTTTTTGCTATAGAGCTTACTATTCATGAGAACCATTACATGGAATAACGTCCGAAAAAGGGGTCCATGTGGTTCAAATTGGTTCCAGTTAACTTTTGCGTCAAATTACTGTTATGGGCAAATTTTCATCATAAAATATTAAAAATTATACCATTTTGGCACATAAGAGCTTATTTTTTTTAGAACCAATAAATAGACCTACCAAATTCGGTAAGGTTAATTTTTATGTCAAATTATTATTACGCATTATGAAATATTGAAAATTAGGTCTGTTTACCATATAAAGATTTAGTTTTTGTTAAAATGGTTTGATCGTAAAGGCTCAACAGATTATCTATCCCATCCAAACTTGTCGCATCAATTAAGAATACCAAAATACTATTACTCAGCGATTTGTTTAGCAAAATTCTCAAAATCGCAAAATTTTTCAAACAACGGTTTTTTAAGAGAATGTGTAATATGGAGAGTGGTCCGATCTGAACAATTTCCGATATCCTTTTTCCTTGGACCAAATTCCATTAACGTAACAAATTTCGTTAAAATATTTAAAAAAGGATTACTTGTAGTTTGAACACTAGATTGCATGGACAGACTGATAAGGTTACAGTCGTTTTCTGGATCGATCGGTATAGTAAGAGGCGGGTCTACTGCAAGTCCTTCTGAGCCTTACATACATCTGCATAAACTCCATGCACCCGGTATCGCAAGCAATATAGGGTAAAAAAAAATATTGCCGTTTATAACCTCAATTAAACCGCATTCAATTCATAACACATAAAAATCGTAAATAACGCAGAAATAATATGCCCGCCATAGATATAATACTTATGTAGCAATAGATAAATAATTAAGTTCTGGGATCGTTTTTAGCGAAACTTAGCTAACCTTATTATAGTCTACAAAACTTATGATACACGGGTTATTAAATAAGTACGTTAAATTTGTGCGGATGCAACACCTATATTCTCACCATTTGTTCGTCTCTCCGTCTTCTTTTCTTGTATTCAACCTATAAGCCCCATTTTTTTGAAATTTAATGACTTTTGGTGCATCGACATCTTTTGGCCCAACGACGAAGATTATTGAAAATGGTCCGAATTAGAACACTTTTCCGACTACTTCTCATATAACACCTTATTTTGAAAAGTCCTTATAAGTAAAATGATGTAGACTATTTAATGGTGGGCTGTCTCCCACTATAGTATTTACACTTGTTTTAAAACAAATTGAAGACGACTGAGGACGAGAATGCAACGTATACTTCCTATTACACATAATCCCAAAATTTCATAAAAGCTTATATGGACTCCAAAATTTGATGCCCAAAGTTCTATTCGAAGGCTCCGCTGTAGTCCATCGTCCTGCATTTTTCTATTTCTAATTTTAAAAGACATTTTTGAACTAGAGATGCCAAAACAAATTGAAGCCAGGAATTAGCAATATCGTATATACGGGGAACAAATTTAAAGTCAGTTGTATATGTAAGTTTTGCACGGATGATGAGGAGAAGGAGGTGCTGCGGAAAAGCTGGCCTTAATTGACCTCCTTGAAGAACGTGACATCTCTTTCTTTGATATTTTTAGGAACATGCACCCAAAAAGACCCTTTTTGAAAACTGTTTCTAAAGCAACAAAATAATCCTTTAATCCAAATATTAACCAAGCAGGAAAATTATATTCGGTCGTAATCTTTTACACCCATTATCGTTCTCTTAAAAACAACAAGAAGAATTAAATTTTTAGACTCTATAATATTAGGCTAAAGCGAAGGCAAAAAACACAGAAGCAAGAGTGTTCATAGTTTTTGTTATATAAGCGTGTGGACTTTCTGAGCGCGTTCCTTGAAAAGCTTGACTAATTTTCAAATTCTTTTGCAAGTTTATAGGCGATATCCTCATTTTGGGACCGGGATAATATTTATCACAGATACTACACAGTTGCTCAGATGGAAAGGTGGACAATTGAACGAACGGACATAATTAGATGCATTTCGAAAACTGGCCAAATAACTTTATGACGTTTTGGAAGTTGGTTTATGTGCGTTATAAAGATTTTGGAAAAAAAATGAAATTATGACGCGTTATAAATGGGTAGATGTGGCCGATTTTTTCCATTTTTGCAGAGGTACTACAGCATCGTCCATAGAATATACGTTCAAATTTTCCTACATTTATTTGCTGTGGTTTATGAGTAATGAGCTAAAAACCAACTTTGTATTCCTTTTGAAAAACAGAGATGTTTTTAGTTTACATTGCACTGTAGGCGTGTCCTTAATTTCAATACCAACCTGCATGCAGGAAGTTCCAAATTTGAAGTCGATAGCTTACTTTTTGTGGCCAGGAGAATGTTTACAACAGACACTGCACAAACGGTAAATACGGCCAGACAGACAGGGGAACAGACCCACTGGCTTAAATCCGTTCCGAATTTGATCAAAAAAATATATGCTTTGTGGGGTCTCTGAAGCTTCCTTCCCGGCGTTTTAAAAGTTTTGACAGGTTGAAAACACTCCCCATCCTTCGGTGATGGGTGCAAAAAGACTTCGTAACAAAATCGGATATTTCTATCCTATTTGAGAAAGCACTCTTATTTTTTGCATAATAATAAATACCATGTTTTAATTATTTGGGATTAGGTTAACGTTTTTATAGCCATAACATTGTTAGATGTCTACAAAAAATCCCTTCTAATTTTATGTTTAGAAAATTCGGTTGGAGTATAATTTTCCAACAAGGATGAATAATGTTACAAAGCCAGCAGATCCTGAACACATCAAAGAAAACTCTCTAACTTGCACATAAACATGTAGAAGCTTTCCAATCATCCAGAAGCACACATGCTTGTTTTTATTCTTGACAAAGCCCACATTGTGAGCTGAATTACAGAAATTGTAAATAAAATATAACTCATCCACGAACAATTTGTTCAAATTAATTTTTTTGCTTGCTTTACAGGTCATTATTGAATCTTGACTGCAAGTTCAAGTATCATTTCATTTTGAGTGTTTGTATTCACATGTTTAGTATTTCAAAAAATGTTGTGAATGACATGCGTACTTCATTTTGTGACATTTCTAGCAAACAACCTATCAACTTCAAATATGTTCGTGGAAAGAACATGTTCAGGATTTTTATGAATTTATATTTTTATTAAAGTAGCTGAATTACGGCAATATGTGGGCTTTTACCTTACCTTTTCCAAGGGCTTTGGCTGCATTTTCAGTACCTATATGTTTTTGTTATACCCATCACTGAAAGACGAGAGGTATATTCATTTTGGCAAAACGTTTGCAACGCCCAAAAGAAGCTCCAGAGACCCCACAAAGTATACATGTACAGGTAAACTGAGAACACCTTTGTCTTTCAAAAGAAATAAAAAATTGGTTTTTGGCCATTACTCACAAACTATAGCAGATAAATGTAAAGAAATGTGATCGTATATTTTATGGGCGATCCTGTAGTGCTTCTGCAAATATGCAAGCAATTTATTACGCCTATCCAATCTTATGGTGTATCAAAATTTAATTTCTTTTCAATACTTTTATAATTCGTAGAAACAAGCTTCAAAAATCCCATAAAGTATATGAGTTCTTGGCTAGTTTCAAATGTGGAATACATCTAAGCATGTCCGTCTGCCCAACTGTGTAGTATTATAAATTTGGTAAACTTTCTCCTGGTAGCGAAAATTAAGATATCGACTACAAATTAGGAAAAGTATTTTGAATTGACCTAAACTTTTGAAATGATACGCCTACAAATCCCACGTATCTATGCGACAAAAACTTTTATTTTGAAAATAAAAAAGAAAGTTTGCTGTTTATATTTTTTTTGTGTACATATGTGTATATATCTTATGCTCAATTAAAATGCGTGAAAATATATAGTCTAACTTTTACATAACTTTTGTCATTTCAAAAAGAAAAAATATTTTTCTTGCAGATATCGACTTTACACGAGGACGCAGTCTCTTTTAAGTGTGATATAAACAGTCCAATGCGATATAACAGTCCAATATCTCTAACATTCTGATACCTTTTTAAATGACGATTTGTGAAGAGCCTCGAGATAAATTTCAGTTTCCTCTGTAGTCTCATTATTTGATCCAAATCTTTTTTCCTGGCTGATGTGCTTCCTTTAGAGATCTGCAAAGCAAATAAAAGCTCGTAGGGCTAAATATGGAGAAAACGGTAGGAGTATTAGCAATCGACTCGTAACAAATTGTTTCTGTCCCACTATAAGTAGAAGTGATGTCCATTTGAGCAGGAGGTTTCTTATGCTTACACTTTCATGCAAAATGATAAATATACTTACTGCCTTATGATACCTTTAGGAATTCGGGTATCTCTTGCAACCTTACTGTTCGATTATTGAAAGTAACGACAAACTGTTGTTTCGACAAATAGTTGGTGTAACTCATTTCAAGACTATGCTAAATTTGATCCACAACCAATATATTTAATCAAGACAAGTAATTCGTGTTTATCCATTGTTTCGGAATTAATAAAAATAGCGTCAATTAACTCCTTATAAGATTGAAATGAGATAATCAGCTCAACTGCAGCAGTTATTATTAGTAGAATTCTCCAGATTTCAATGGGTTAAAGTGGCTTTTATATTAGAGCTGTATCCCAGATAGCTCCAATTTTTAAAATTGACTTACGCAACTAATGTAAGCTTCCATTCACAAGACTGTGGAAATCTATTTCAAGTTTTAGCTTCTATTTAATTTATTGCATTAATTAGCTTATGCATAAATATAATCGAGTATCGTTATCCTTTTCTCGTACCTCTACTGAAAATTTGTTTCTATATTTTAGTCTGGATCAAGTAGGCATTATAAACAAGCATTGTGTCTGTTGTGAGCATAATTGGATACATGTTCAAAGTTAACCTACGCGGAACAAATATGAATGCGTCAGCCAAGTCTCAGCTCAGTTTTTACAATTTAAGCGTCCAAAGTTTGGCATATGGACTGTTTGTTCATAAGGAGCAACGTCATAACTATTGTTACCAAAAGCATGTACGGAAAGTTATTATATTTGGTAAATTCTATTATTTATTAACTTACATAACGGTAGAAAGCAAAGAGTGATAGTATCAAAAGTTGTCCAATGTATGAAAAACGAGATATATTAGATGCATAACTTTGCTTCCGGAATTCTTTTTTCCAACATTCGGGGCTTTGCTGAAAAAAACCGATTACACGTTTACTATTGAAACTATTGTTTATCGCTAGGCGTTATTTCTGCCATCTCATAGAAATGATATTAATTTCGCACGGAAAGAACAACTCGTCTTTAAAGGCTGTAAGTAAAGTAACCCATATATGGTTATCTTCTTAAGAATTAAAGCAGCGTCCGAACACAGAATAAGTCATCCATTGCAATGCTTATTAATCAGAAGGAATAATATTTGCCGATAATAGTTGATTCCGCTGCTAAGCTGTTCAAAAGCTTTTTGTGAGTTTAAGCTGGGCTTACGTCCAATAAGTCTTGCAATTCACTGTCTTCGAACTTTTTCGGTCCGCTCTTTGTCATTGACATCAAAATGACTAGTTTTAAACCATTGAAACCAAAACCGACAATTGGGGTACGATGGAGCAGCCTCATCGTAAGCATCTAAAAGCGTTTGATGGGCTTTAGCAGCAGATTTCTTTAATCCAGCAACAAAAATAATGAATGTCGAAAAAGCAAATTTTCAGCCTTCCATGCTTGACATCTTTACACATTGAATAATTCACTAATGCTGAATGGAAAACTGTTAGAGGAAGGCCAAATTAACGTATTTAACCATATTTCGAATTACTGTATCATTTTCACCAATAGATGTCACTGATCAAAATACTTATAATCAGCTATTACAGCTGCGATAATTAAACTCAGTAAGGTTTTAGTGAAGATTTCTTTAAGTCTTCCTTTCATAACAGAGAAATTCGTAGGTATGCATATATGCATTTGAAGGCTTAGAAGAGCTGGAACGTTTTTGGTTACAACATAATCAAGTGGTTAATATTAAATACGATATCATAGCACCCATGTCTTTATCGCAAAAAAGCAACAAAATGAAGCGCATATATATAAGATTTACTAGCGTTCATTCAGCTGATATTACTATGTTGTAAATTTTTTTTATTAAATGTGTGTGTTCCACACGACAAAGCTTTTTGCATTGAGTAAACAGTATTAAGAAAACAGGCGGATAATCACATATCTGAGATTCAGCTTATGTTTTTATTTTTCGGATCGCGTATATGAAAGCATTCAACATTTGTTGATGACTATCAGCTTTTTGGGATCACGTAAACATAACCCCTATTTCTTACACTCTCTTACGTTTGTCAAATTACTCGAAAGTAAAACAGTTTACGTTCGGCATTAGTATTGGTTGTTCTGAGTTAGTTTGATTGCTTAGAGTTGCATTCATGAAAGAAATCCGTTGTAGATTCAATATAAAATAAATTTCAAGTAAAATTGTTTACTTGCAAATAGCTGAATCAAAACAAAAAAGTAAATAAAAAATAAATAACAAACAAAACCAAAAATTATTGACTGAAAAAGTGTAAATTAGCCGCAGAAACAAAGATTTCAAAAAAGGAAAATTTCTTCCTTTAAGATTTTTTGCGGAGCTTTTTTGAGTAGACATGTATGCCACATTCATTATTGGCTTAATCCATTTAGTCTTAACAAACCAAAAAAAAATTTTTTGAATTTGTGCAGATAAGTAATATATTATTCGATTTTAATACATAAGTGTTTTGTGTTAAGCAATATATAAATATTAGGCAGAATGCTTCGACACATCATCTTATACCATTTGACGGAAGAAAATCGAACTTCGCAACAGAGAGTTGGTTTGAGACGGCGAAGAGCTCTGCAGAATGCTTCCAATCGCCTTACTCTACCTAAGCATGCGCAAGTTTTTTAGATGAATTTGGCATACATATATCTATTTAAATATATTGAATGTATATACTCATATTATATTTAAAGTGATCTTATTTTAAATCCAATTAGAGAAGAAACACAACATATTTATCTAAGCTCCATGTCATCATCCTCGAAATCCCTTGGGATCTGGCGGAATAGGAAATCGACCTTTTTCTTTTTCAAAGTTAATCCTTTGGCGTCGAATGTCTTATCGTCCTCGATTTTCTCCTTTACTAATTCAATTTGCTCTACTGGTGGAC
Source organism: Glossina pallidipes (assembly GCA_000688715.1). Taxonomy (NCBI): domain Eukaryota; kingdom Metazoa; phylum Arthropoda; class Insecta; order Diptera; family Glossinidae; genus Glossina; species Glossina pallidipes. The sequence continues at coordinate 763,052 of KK499892.1, forward strand.
AGAAAGGAACACAATCGAAAGGTAATATAATAATTACAAGCTTTTATTGTATAGTGTTATTTGCCATTAATAAATAATCACAGTGGTACCAATAAATTTGCTATGTTTTAATGTATATTTATTATGTTTGTTTATAATTATTGCTCCCATAATAAGCTAAACTGAAAACAAGTGAAAACATTATATTCGGGCAACGCCGACTATTACATACCCCACAGCATTTCGCTTAATAGAGTTATTCGGGCGTAATTTTCATGAACGCCCACATATTAGAAGGTTAGATTTTCTCTCTATGTAAGAGTTTGAGTTTCATGATAGCTCCTACGTATGGTGGGGTCCAATGGAAATGGAGCTTTGTAATTTCAATTCGCTACTGCTAATTTTTTTGCTGAAACGTTACTATAAATTAATTTTCATCATAAAATATTAAAAATGAAGACTCCAAAGGGTTTAATATTCATGAGATATCTTATATGGAGTGGAGTCAAGAAATAGACCCATATGGTTCAAATTAGATCCACTTAATTTTTTTATTAATTACACGAAAAAATTTTCATCACAAAAAAATTAACAATTAGGCCTTTTTGGCATATAAGAGAATCCTTATATGCGGTGGTACTGGTAGTAGTAGAACTAGGTGGTCCAAATCGGTAAGGTAGATTTCTTTGTCAGAACGGTTATATGAGAGTATATTTTAAAAATTGTTCCAACCGAACCAAAGTTTTCACACCAATTCTCCACATAACGAGTTTTCAAAATAGGACGTTATACGGGGAGCGGTCGGAAAAGTGGACCAATCCGAACCACTTTATATAACATTCGTTCTTAAGTCAAAGTACGCCAGCGTATCTTAAGCCTTTCTGGATGTTATATACGTCCGCACTAACTGAATATACCCTTTACGACAAGTGGTGTAAGGTATAGCAATTACAACTTAAGCAAAGGTTAACAATTCTTATTAAACTAGAACATAAAAAACTGTTGAAGATAGGGGCACAAAACATTGTCAACAAACTTGCATTTAAAGCCCTGTGGTGAATTATAATAATTTTAAGATGGGTTGCCGCCCCATTAAGATATATTTAGAATGTAAAAAAATTGATAAACTTGCAGAATTTTGAGAGACCTGAAATTAATTAACAGATTTGTTAAGTGAAAGTTGGAATTTTTTGCTAAAAATCATTTACGGTCGGTTATGTCTGCGTAGTGAGTGTTTGTCACATCATAACTTGCGTTTCATAGATTACAAGTTTATAAATGTGGCCACCGGAACATGATTAATCAACGCGTATAATTGGCTAGAAGAATACTTATTGTCATTGCGTCGGCGAGCTAAACGCGCGAACGCGTAAAGGCATAGATCTATTATTTTAAGAAATAATACAGTTCTTAGTTTCGTCAATTTAAAAGATGCACTAAAAATTATTCTACTTATATACTTTTCTTTTATAATTAATTGATAAATTTATTCCTTGTGTAGTTTCTTTTCTTTTAAATAAATTTGACTTTTTTCCGATTTTACAAGAACTATATAAAATATATGAGTAGAGAAAGCGTATCATCAATTTTCTAAAATTTAAATTTTCGTTCTTTCCAATTTGTTCACTAAATATTCTTCCAATTCTTTATTAACAATTGATTTATTGATCAGACAGAAGACAATCCCGACTAATATACACCACAATTTGTCCCCTTCTTTAGCTTTCTCACTTACACATGTAAAATACCAACGAAATTGACACGAAAATCTTACGTGAACTTGACCAAAACGTTTATCAATTATTGGGTTGGTAGCGAACGCAAGTTAACTTTTAGATACGTGATTACTCTGCAGATTATTTATATACTACTCAAACCTACCTGGAACGTCATATAACATGGATATTTCGAAAAAAATAGCTTCTTTCTTTTTGGCAAGCAAGAGTGTACGAGAGGCAATATGCAGCAAAAAGGCATTGAAAGTAGCTATAATAAATTAACTGAAACTAGCTGACTAGTAGAATGAACTTTGCTATGGATGGAGCCGGCTATTAATAATTAATAAATTTTACAAGGATTCTCATTGAGGAAGTCTCTCTCTCTCTCAGCGAAAAATCTAGATTAGATAACATCTTTTCTGAGTCTTCGCTAGTTGGCAATAGACTGTCGGAATTTTATCATCTTCTATTGCTGCTATCTAGCCCAGCTTTCACTGATGATGTTTTTAGACTTTGAATGAAAAGCGATGTAGAAGTCTAAGTGCTGGAATAACCGAAACTACCTTTAAACGTATTCAAAATCCTGTGTTCAAATCCTTTTCCTAATTTCACAACATTTTTTTCCAGAAGTATTGTGTTGCATTTAACTTAATAATTCTCAATAATCCAATCAATGTCACAAATTGCTCGAAATCGGCAGATATATTTACTATAGAAAGGCTCATATAAAGGTTTTCAGTGTGCCAAAACATGATTATTCAGCGACTATTCTCCAAACATATTAAAAATTGCAAGTTGTTTTCATATAACAGCTTTTTCAATACAAGGCGCTATTTGAGGGGTGGTTATAAAAATCATCCGGCCCCACCCGCTTTCGATAGCGTTTTTATGTCAAAATACGTCAGCACGCCCAATTTTGCCAAAATATCTCAAAAATTGCGATCTGTAAATTGAACCCAAAATACGTGGACAGGCATCAGAGGAACAAGCTTACATAGATTCAGAAAATGATTGTCAATTAATCGGTGTAATACGATCTGTTCTAACTGTTTCTCGGAGTTGTATAAATCCGCACAAACTTAATATACTCTGCAGACATTTTAAAATCAGCTTCAGAACAGCATATCAATTCAATATATTACTTTATTAGAACTACTAGGCTCAATATCTAATGTACATTTTTATAAATTAGAGCCGATACCCTGTGTTGCTAGTGCTCAATGTCTTTTTTTTTAGTCTAGGAATTTATTTCATTAGTTTAATATTTTAGTAATAATAATAACAATAATAATAATAATATACCCTGTATTTTATTTGTTTATTTATTTTATTTGCTTATTTAATTTAATTATTTATTTACACATGAAATTCAGCTAAAATAGCCTAACAGCCGAATTCGTTTGACTCTTAGAAATCTTAAACTAATTGTAATTAAAAAATAATAAGCATTATATAAAAAGGGATAAAGAGGAAAAAATACAAGCATAAAATTCATGCATAAATAAATAAGAGTATGCATGCATAAATAATTTTCGAATCGTAATGAGATGTTAAGATTGCAATTTGATTTAAATACAACACGGACATATCGCACGTTTTAAAGATAGTTGTTTTTTCCAAATAAAATTTTTTTTATTCTGACATTACAAAACTTTTTAAAATTAAAAAGGGGTGCCCAAAAATTTTTTATTGTGCCGGCCGTAAAGGCGTTGCCCAAGCAGTTGTGACATAACTATTTGGTTGATCGCAATTGTTGTAAAATATAAATAATTCTTCAGAAATATATCACTTTCCTTTCGAGGCTCAAGGCAATATTAATATGCATTTGCAAATTTTATTGGTGTCTCGTCTGAGCAAACGTAATTAAAATAATTCTAGTCACAGCAATAATAACAAACGAGTTTTCGCAAAATAATCGCGATAACACAACAGAATCCTCTGTTCACGCAAGAGCTATCGACATAAACTAAAAATCGCCTACTAGTTCTAAGCTCGCACGAAAACAATGTTATTGATAACAATAATAATAACGATGATAATGAAGTAGCTATATATCTAAAACCATCAGATAATGTAGTTCCAAGTGTACGCGGTATAAAACGAATGATAACAGATTTTTGAAATAACATTTCTGTTAGTGAGTTTATTCATAAAACAATGAAAGACGGTCAAATTAAAGTATTAACAAAATCCATGGATTCGTATAGACAGTTAATAAACTATTTGCGTAGTAAAAAAATTCAATTTGCAGATAATAAAAAGATTTACAACTTGAGATACAAGGGCATATTGCACAAAGCAAGTCAAATGTTTTAAATGTAGTTTGGATCATTTAAAATTAACGATACATGTCCTAAATGTGTTAACTACTTTCAAAATCATTCGAACAACTATAAAAGTTGTTCAATATACCAGCTTCTTAAAATGAAACTTCAAAACTCTACTCCACACGGATCAATGCAAGATAATCATAATAATAATTTATTCCTTCACTCAAGAGGAATTTTCTTTGCTTAATAGTCAACATCCGGTTACATATAATATTAATATGAGTAATTGTAATAAAAATATGCTTAATTACCACGCTGATATATTGCAAAACCCTAATCTTTTCTCAAAAATTGAGGATTTGATTAAAAAACAAGTTGCGTTGACCGATACCCTTAGTTTGTAAACTACGCAAATAAGTGTCCAAATCGCCATCTGGAACGCGAATGACACCAATAAAGTAGAAATTTCTCTTAATCAAAATTTTGTCGACATCCTTCTTATATCAGAGATCTACTTTCAAAATCGTTCTCACTTCAAAATCAGAGGAAATAATTTCATAACTGCTAATCATCTTGATGATGAAGCTCATGTTAGTTTCGAGATTCTATTGATATTTACTATTATATACAATACTTCGATTACCTTCGGAAACCGTTTTATCAAACTTCTTATGTTAATGTAAATTGCAATGGTTCTGAAATTTCAATTTATGCAGTTTATTTTCCTCCCCAGTTTTCATTAAAACGTAATGACTGTAATGATTCCTTCAGACAATTGGATACAAAATTTATTGTTGGAGGTAACTTTAATGCCAAGCATCGACGTACGTCTGTCTACAAATCCATTCGCCATTCTTATATTCTATTTTATGCACCAGTACATCCTAATCTGAGAAAAATTTCTGACTTACTGGATTTCGCTGAATATTTTGTTATTCCTGCTAATTTGCTTCATATTTATGACAATGAATTTAGTCCTGATCACTCTTCATTGATTATCAACAACAATGTGAATAATGTCATCAATCGTAAAGCTGATATTGTGAATTTCACCAACTGAATCTATAACAATCTACACCGTAAAATCTTTGCAAAACTCTTCTGACATTGATAATACGGTAGAAGATTTTACAAATCTTGTTCACCAAGCTGGTTTTATAACCACTTGCAAATATTCTAAAAAGCCTGGATACAACAACCATTATAAAGCAAGAAGAGATTAAGACGACAGAGCTACAAAGAATCTACACTTGCTTCTAGCTAAGACCAGAAATGAAACAATTAACAATTTTTTAATCAACATCAATTCAGACAGGGTTGATGAAGATTACTTTTGGAGTGCTACCCGATAGCTTATCACTGGGCGAATTGTTCCTTTATGACACAAATCTGGAAATTGGTGGAGACGTAAATGGAGGGAGCCGAAAATATCGCTCAATGGTTACAGGAAACTTTTCAGTTAATGTATCTGGGACTTCGAACGCAATAGGAATGCTTAAATTTCTAGACAGCCCATATCGGATGGATTGGGCTATCATACATCTACCAGTTACTGAAGTCAAAAAAGAAGTGCGCAAACTATACGTTAAAAAATTCCCTGTGGAAAATCGCATAAATGCAATAACTATTAAATCTTTACCACCTAAGACTCTCATGTTCTTAAGTTACTTCCCAACTCAATGGAATTGCGTAGAAATAATTATGATTGCTTAAACTAATAAGCCAGAAAAGCTGTAAGCTCGCATAGACTACCTAGTTTGCAGTTGGTCTTTCTAAAATATTTGAGAAGAAGTACCTATGGAGACCACTCCTAATTTTAGAGCAACAACTTATTTTTCCCTGCTATCAGTTTGATTTCAGGAATAAACATGATACCATTGCACAATGTCATCTTGCGAAGGGTAACTTTTCAAGTTTAAACAATCTCTTCAAACTCATATGTGTTGGCTACGTAAACTCTATTTGTAAAACAGACATAACTATGTTAAAGTTGAAAATCACAAGTCAACTAAATACAAAATTGAAGGTGGAATTTCACAGAGATCTAAGTACAATTTTTTATGCAATTTTCCAATCACTGACTACATTTTAACTGCAACGTACGCTGACGTCGCAGCAATGCTATTTTCATCAAGTGATCCTTTGCATACTTTCCACGAACTATTCATTCACCTCAATAAAATTTCGCTTTGGCTGAACAAACAGAATATCAAAATAAATGCTAAAAAATCCACACATATTACATGTACGTTAAATAAGGGTTGCTCACCTTTATTATTTTTGAATGGCAATAATATGAGCATCCACCACTGTGTAAAATATCTTGGGCATAGATTACCATGGAAAAATCCTACTAAAGCTAAACGCCAGCAACTTAACTTAAAAACCGGAGACTCTATTCTAATTCCTCGAGAAACTCAACTTAATATAAGAAATAAATGCATTTCATACAGTAATAGCTTCAAACTTATTTGAACTTATGGCATACAAGTGTTGGGAACAGTCAGTAACTTTGATATTGAAATACTCCAGAAATATCAATCTAAAACCTTTCGCCTTTTTGTACATGCCCTGTGATTCGTTAGCAGCGAAACTACGCGTAATGACAGGGAAATTTAGTTCGGTGAAAGTCGACTAGGCATGGTTGCTTCAAAGTTTATGCAATCGTCAGTTCGAATAGTATTACTTTAAATATATATAGATATGCCTTAGAAGCATGATTTAGCAGCACTTACTATATATTATATAGACTATCATTATACACTCCACAGAAAATTGACAAATAATACGCAGCGCGCACTAAAGAACGTTTGATATTATTTAATAGTAGATAAAAGAAAAACTAAAAAATAATAGTTTTAAAACGCGAAAAGTTGACAACACTTAATTTAAAAAGAGACATTTTTTAATCGACGCGAAAGCAACTGAGTTTTGAAATTTGAATCTAAATTGTCAAAAAATATCGTGTTTCATAATGTTTATGGTGAAGATGCGTTATCGATCGACAAAATCGTCGATGAACCTAATGAAATTCTTTAAAAAAGTAAATGCGGAATTATGCAGTGACAAGAATAGTTTTGAAGAATTTGCATAAAGCTGGATGCACAATGTACCCCTATGACTGGCTAACATATGAACTAACAGTAAAAAATTTAGTGGAGTGAATTTCCATCTCCGAATCCCCGCTGAAGCCAGACGAGATAAAGCTGTTTTTGAAGAGATTTGTAACAGGCGATAAAAAGTGGGTCACAAATCAAACTAATTATTAAAATATATCAGATTAAAGCAACATAGGGTAGTGCTCTGTGCTTGATTGGGTTGAAAGAGCTGCTGTCAGTCACATTGTCTTATAACAACAACTAATGGGACTTAAGCGCGAAGTTGACGTAAAACAATGAAACTGGTCAATAACAAAGGCATCGGCTTTCATCATGAGAATGCAGCATATTTAATCAGCCGACAAGAGTTGAGAGAGCTTGGCTGAAGACTTTGATACGTCTACCGTATAGTCCATGCTTCGTTATTCTACCCATCTGTCCAATTCTAAAAAACCCACTGTGCAAGCAGGAAAGTAAAATTGGTACTATAGTTCTAACAAACATGCGTCGAACAGTATAAAAAATTTGACCGTGCGCTTCAGAGACTCTTACAGAAATTGATTCTAAAAGATGGGGTATAATAGTGATGACCACCGACGTCACATGAAAGATTTTTAGATTTTGTGCTAACCGGACAGTTTTCATGCATATATTTATGGCCTCAAATAGATTTCTGTTGTTTACAAGCCTACGTATAACAACGTCAATTCTTTAAAATATTGAGGTCAATCACGAATTATGTGGAAACAAACGTCATAGGAGTAATAAGTAAGAAAAGCAACTCATCAGCTTTATTTTTTATTTGAGGTATGAAAAATGAAAAACATAAAATGCAGTCTATCACTATAGCACATTTCTGAAAATGACAATAATGTGACTGAGAACGGAAGTAATACGCTATATAGATATATTCTCACGTTAGCAAACAAATGATGTGCAATAGAATGCTCAAATGTATACTAAAACTTTATAAAGAAGTGTATAGTTATTTCAAGCAGTGTGTGTTCCTTTTGATTTTAAGATATTGTAACAGGTTTTTGTTGTCTGACTATAATACTGTACATGTAAATAACAAGACCAAAAATAGAAGAACGTCTGAAAGAACGCAACAGCATTTCCAGCCTTCAAAAGAGAAACATATGTTAACTCAACAAAGCTGACTCCTGTTGTCTCACTTCACAAAGCATACAATTATGAAGAATCACTCCTCTGTTGTATTACTGATTAACTAAGGCTAAACTGACGCCATTATTAATTTTCATTGCGAAAGTTCTTCCTCTAATTTTTGATTGGTGCCTTTTCAACCAATAACTGTTGGGTTGTTAAATAATTCTCAATTTTTCACTTTCTCTTTTTCTCTTTCTCTCTTTCTTCGAATGGCTTATTGTACTTTTCAGCATTTCTAAATTCTTTGATTTTTGCGCAAATGTGAATTTCATACATTATTTTCCAATTGGAAATATCACACGAATGACTAGTGTAATGCACGACCATATTTTTCCTTTAAAGGCGTAAGTGCGTGCTTATAAAAACAAATTAATATATGATTACACGTTCAAATGTTTTTTTTTTACGAGTCACACAGGCGATATCCTTTACGCATGTATGCACAGTGGTGGTTACGAACGATTGTGGATAGCGGAGTAGTTTTTGGGAACATTCGGCTTCAAAGTGGAAACGGCAAGAACGGCGGAAAAAACCACTGTTGTTCCAAAGGCGGATGGTATGTTTAACGAGGAAGCTGATGTAGAGAAGTAGAACTTGAGAGGTGCTGTAGCTGATTTTGACTGAACAGAATAGCTACATACGGTACTTAAGGCAACATTAAGTGAAAAAGACGTTTATTGAGAAACGATTAAATATTACAAGGAAACTTATAACTAGTTCCGGGATGAAATAAGAGGTAATCTTAGGAGATTTACACAACCTATTTTACGGGTTTTGAGATTGCAAGAAGTAAATAATTGACTTTAAATTGAATATTGAAAGAATCTATGAATGAACAAGTAAAACAATTACATCAATAAGATCAATTTTATTTCGAACGAAATGATTACTTGACAAACATTTGAAACAGGTGTCAGATTAAAACGCATTTTTTTACTATTACTTGGCAGAACAATTCCTTTTTCAAGCTTAAACTGCTACCACCAAATAATAATATGCAAAGATAATCCGCAAAGGTCTTCAATTAAATTTTTCGTCTTGTCAAAAAACCACTTGGTTAGATAAATCAAATTTTTACACATTCACATTTTTTCTTACATTTTCTTTCATGATGTAATTCAAATTAAATTCTAATAAACTTATTACCTAAGTACTTATTCGTGCCCGTGTCTTCAAATCTTTTCTTCAAAACTTTCTTGTTAGAAAAGCAAACTTCTTTAAAAATATCATTTTAGAGGGCTTTTGTTTTCAGGAAAATCAGAACTTTTCTTTAATACCTTTTTAGTGGTCTAATAAAATTTAAATAAAATATTATTAATTTGTAGTCCAAAAAACATAACCCAAAATTTGCAAATAATATTATAAATAAGTCCTTCACATTTCTAAAAACAGAACTTTGCTTCTTAAAAACACAACTAGTACATAATGTATGTTATTAGAAATCGGGTGAATTTTCATGATATTAGGCAATAATAAATCATTGTTTTTCGGTTTCTCACGTATATATATAAGTCTTCTGCTTATTTTGTATTCATATTATTTATAAAAGCAAATAATGATAATAGTTCGTATGTAACAGGCAGAAGGGCTTAAGACAGACCCACTTTTTCATACCAATGGAGGCAGAAATGAGGATAATGACGATAAGCCTCTCTGTTAGTTTGATGTCCTTACATATATATACGTGTTCAAGCTGCAGGTTGCAATTTTCGAGATATTTTGATGAATCTTTACACCGACGTGCTTTCACCGAAGGACAAACTATTGAGAATGATTTGGATCGGTTCATTGTTTCGACGCCTGCCTATATAACACCCTATTTTGAGACGTCGTTATAGGGAAAAAAATTGCAATTTTCAGAATTTCTCGACAAAACTCGTTCTGTAATAGTATTTGGATATTCTAAACTGGAGTGAAAAATTCGTTCGGCTGGGGTAGCCTTCTGAACCGTCTCTCACATAACCGTTTCCACGAAATTTCTAATATTTCATGGCGAAAATTAGTACAAAATAGTAAATTGACAGAGAAATCATTCTTGCTTAATTTGGATTCCTCCAACATGCGGGCTTCCATGAAAAGTGTGGCTTTGCATGAAAATAATGTGAAACTTTTGGTTTATTATTACCAAATAGAGTGAAAACTATATTAGGCGAAGTGGCGAAGGGTATCTAATAGCCCGACTATAACGTTCCTACTTGTTATAATTTTGATATATATATAATAGAATACGAAGGAGTGACGTCAAGCTCTTAGCTTGAACATCATTTGGCTGTGAATTCTGTATGGATTTCCTCATTCGAGATTTATTTGGAAAAAAGAAAGATAAAATGAGGGGCAAATTTGAGGTTTGTGTATTTACAAACAAACAACATTATACAATCAATAACAAAATCACACAAATGGAAATAAAAACAAAATTATATATATATATAAAAAAAAACATTGTAAAATCAAGAGGGAATGATGTTATTATTAATGAAATTAAAGAAAATTTAAGTCGAGTCAAAGCAAAATTACAGCCAGCCAAAGAAAAGAACGATTTAATTCAGCCACGTGAATTCGAAAGTGAAGATTCGAAATAAGTTAACTCAATTTTCATTTCCATCCATTATTTGCATTGTGAACTTGAACTTTGAATTTTATATCTTTCTATTATATTGATTTATATAATAACATATGAATTTACCTACAAAAATTGTACAGTGTTTTAAAATTAAAATTTAGTCATTGCTCGTAACAGTTTTGCTTTGAATGTAGTCAAGAGTCATTTTTGACACGCAAAACTTATGCAACGATATACGCATATATACATAGATATACGCATATATACACATTTATATCATTTACACACACAATTTCGGATAACGTACAAGGATTTCGAGCCTTTCTGCGTCTTAAAAGATTGCTTTTTTGCCAATTTCGATATTCTTCTACTACCAAAGAACATAATATAATCAAAGGCACCATTTCACCTGATATATACATTCCTCAACATCATTTAACTATTAATAACAATATTTAACATTTGGCTTCGGTTCAAGTATTTGTAAGCAAAAAATTTTCTTTGGAATTTATTTTATTTTTAATTTATAGCTGCTTTCTTTTATAAATTCTAAACTATCAATACTAATGCAAAGCGTGAATAATTTTGCTTACGCCTGATTTGAAAGATTAGAGAGCGTGGTTGTTGCACCTTTCGCGTATATATACAGCAAAAAAACTCAAAACTGAAAAATGAGGCCTTACGCCAGTAATCAGTGCTAAACTCTCGTCTAACGTAATGGATGCTTGCTTAACACAATACTTAAAAATAAAAATTATGTTCTGTTTCAAGTGAACTATTTGATACATAAAACGAATTAGTATGTATATAGTATGTACACATTACAATTAAAAGCGTCTAATATTTAAACATTGTTCTTAAAACATCAGTTTTTACGCCTTTTAAATGGTTAAAAGACAAATTAAGAAACCTGAGGAGTAATCATATATTTAAAAGTTAGTTTTCATTCGCAAGGAAGACGAAATTTGATCTTCATTTTCGTTTGCTTCATGTGGTACTCTCGTTATAAAAAAAGCGAAACAAGTATCAAATATTTGTTTATATATATATGTGGTTGTCAAAATCCAAAAATTTAACAGCTGAATGTTCGTTTAAATTAAATAAAATGCAAAGTACATAAAAATTGTAAAGGTGCGAAGGAGTGCAAAATTTATAAAGATTTAAATAAAATTCAAACCAGAATTTGTGAAAAAGGTATTGTGAAAACTCTAAAAGTTCCCAAGCTAACACCAACCAAAGTGGCAGTAATCACGATAAAAATTGTACGTTCAAATGTAATTTGCTTTTATTTTTATAAATTCCTGTTGTTATACGATGAATTAAGGATACCTGCGAGGCGGCGTAAGAGTTCTTCTTTTGTGGCGTGACTCTTCTTAGGAGTTCTATTAGGTTTTGTGGAAGTTAATCTCTAGTGAATCTGTTTTTTATTATACTAAGGGGAAATTAGCCATAATACGAACAATTAGGCATTTAGTCACTTTTCGAACGATAAACATAGCTTCCTAACAAATTTTTTTCTTCTTAAAAACTTGATTTAAGCCGTATATGATTTTCGGTCTTGTTTAGTTCATTAGGAAGAATTGTAAAGCCTTGCTTAAGTCGCTATTGCTTTTTGTAACCTAATTTATCTAATAGCACGAAATATACATAATGAATGTTTATAAAAACATACAAAATTTACTGGCATTATTATTATTTAATACAAGCACATAAGGGGCTGACGCAATAAGATAATAAGTTTTCGGGTTAAAAATTCCCAAGCGGTACACACAGTGAGCAGCCGCGCTTGCATATTGTTTTACAGTAAAATGTAAACAAAAACATATGGACAAAAATAAATAAATCAACGTAGACATAAACAACAAACATCGACAAAGTGACGATAAGGTACTTAATATAAAAGTGAACAAGCTTGTTTATTGATTAGTCGTATAAAACATTGATTAGATAAAAAATTTAAATAAATGAAGAGATATTGGGTAATCCTACTTTTTGAAACATTGTGCGAGGATTAATTTCATAAAAATTGAGTCCGGTCACCCATTTCAGGTAAATGTAGCCCTTTTCTCACATTCGTGCAAGTAGTTCTACATGAAGAAAACATTTAAATTCAGTCGAATGAATTTTGATTTCTTAGACATAGACCCGCCCTTTCCATTACATAATAATTGATTACGGCCATATTATGGAGCACTCTTGTTTGAAGAAAAATTTTCAATGCTCACCTTTTAAGGCGGGGCAAGTTATACAAAGTACATTCGGCATTGCATGGGAAGAATAATTCGAAGCGTATCAATTGCGAGATGTATTAAAAAATCATCTAAATAATGCTAGCAAAATTTGACTAAATACAACAAACACAAATTCGAAGTATTATTTTGTTAACCTACATAATCTGGTTAAACTCGACACCGTCGAGTGCTTTTTGTGTATTAATCCACAATTTAGAAATTACAATTTACCACTCTCCAATAAAACAATTTAATGAATATATTTCAACTTTAAAATAAATGGTTTTTATTACTTGATTTTAATTTCTTACAAAATAATGCATAGTATAAATCAAAATTTCAAATTAGATAACATAAAAAAGATATGTAAGATGAACATAAATTAGATAAATAATTTCTAAATTTAAATATTTAAAATAAATTGGCTCTATTCCCTCTTGTGCGTTGTTTTCTTCTTCTTAAGTATTTATTCCCTGGGTTGGAACAGCAAAAGCTCATTATACACACAAAGTATTTTCCAAAGTTATCGGTTAGATCAGGATATTGACATACGTTGTTATTACCACATTTAGCGTGTTCTCAAAGTGTCCACCACATCTTCCTTCTTTTTTTTTCTAAGACAGTGTTTTATTCATTTGTTATTATTAATTTTCTTGTTATATAAGTATTTTTACTTTTCTTATGTTATTGTTGTTATTTTGGAAGTTGACGTTTTACTTTTATATACTTAGCTTTCATGATTTGATAAAAGAGATTTTTTTATGCTGCCAGATTACGAGAATGAAACATTTTAAAAATGGTGGGATCGTGAAGCTTGCATTGGGACAGTGTGCGAAGGATGGATTGGCGAAAAAGTGTATTGACATTTGAACAGACGAGAAGAAGATGGTCTGAGCATTGCAGTGCATGAGAGGCTGTCTGTTATGTTGATTTTGTTTAGATGTGTAGCTGAACATTAAATTGTTTAGATGACGTGGCGGCCAAGATTACAGTGCCTAAACCATAGTTTGATGTTTACTTGTGGAGCTAGGGAATACAAGTAGGAACCGTGAGCTAAGCCATTACATAGTTATTGGCAATTGAATATTGCTCGTTGTTTATCAAGTGTATGTGTAGGAATTTGATGACAGGTTGGAGGGCATGTGATCCATATCGGGCTTACACAATGAGCCTATATTCGTTTTGTCGGGTTAAGGGCTTCAACTTTGCTGTCTTTTTACAAAACAGAACTGAAACTGATAAAAATTAACAAATCATATGGTTTTGCATGTATACATACAAACGAAGTAAAAAGAAAACAACACACAAGAAGATATAAGAGCAATTTATTTTAAATTTAAAAAATATTTATCTAATTTATGTTTATTTTACACATACATTATTATACACGTACATTTTTTTTATATTATGTGGTTTGCAAATTAAGTTTATTCCATGCATTACTTTGTAAGAAATAAAAAAAAAAAAAACAATAAAAGCTCTTTATTTTAAAGTTGAAATATATTCATCAAATGGTTTTTTGAGAACGATAAATAGTAGTTTCCAAATTATTGAACAATTAATACACAAATATGTAATTTATGTATGTATCTACAAATACCTAATCAATAAACAAGCTTGTTTACTTTTATATTAACCTCCTTATTATTATTTTTTCATAAATTTGTTGTTTATGCTTACATTGTTTGCCTCTGGTTATGACGCTTGCTATATTGGTCAAAGAATTATCATTGTCGGCAATTTTATGAGTTTGTGAGGATTCGGAATTCTTTTTTTTGGGATAGAATCAGTATTTTCTGAGCTTGTACGGTTAAGTGTGGATGATTTACTTTGAAGAGAGCGGAAGCGGAGTGTGGAAGCCTGTAGCAACAAGTGCAAAGTTGGTTTTGTTTACCTTAGGGAGGACGTAGAAAATTCGTAAAAGGCGTCGGTTTGAAGCACTCCGGCAGTTAATGCATTATTTAGCGAGGACTCGTGAGTGATGCCGTGGAAGAGACAAAAAGTATTTTGTTTTGATCTCATCTTATTGGTGCGTCCACAATGTTAGTAATTCCGGCATTGTGTCATTTTTTCGACGTATAACTTTTTTGGATAGTTGACTCGTGTAGGGTTATAAGCGAAGGCACTACTTTCCCTTGAAACATATACGTGCCGTGTTGAAATTGAAGGGCTTATTATTAGGGGTATTTAGTTTGCTAAAGCGCATTGCTTTTTAACCTTGCAAAATATAGACAGTGACCCAAATCTTTGTATATTTTTGACCAACATATTTTCATAAATCTTCTTTTCTGTGAATTCTGCGGGGACAAGAACGACTCGTCGAACTTTACAGAATTCAGAGGGAATCTCGACTTATTGTTTAAGGAAGAGTCGGCAGCAATGGAATTCACTGTAGACATATTCGAAATAATTATTTTAATTTCTTTCTTTGAAATCAAAAAAAACTCAATATCAACGTATGTCTGGTATAGATTGTTTCCAATTTCTTCTCTAATTATGAGTGGGGCGTTGTGTCTTGGTTGCAAGAAGACGAAGAACTTACGCATAGAACGCACAAAATCTGGCTCTGGCAACTGTCAATTCGTCATTGATCTTGCGGCCAAACAATGTTTTGTCAATTTTTTACGAACTAATGTGTTTTGAGAACACCCCTTTTTTCTTTTTTGGAAGATTTGTTAGCGTTGTTTAGCGCGAGTTCACTAGATTGGTTGGATTTGGTGGAAATATATTATCTTTTGTTTCTTTTTTCATTCGTTTGTGTTGTATTTAATGTTCGTTTTTTTCACACTAAAGCACGTGTGCATATGTAACAGTCAAATAAAAACTCTTGTTTTCTCTTTGTCCTATTTGTGTGTATATATGCACGACCCTATGTTCAAGAACTATTAGTCATTTCTCATAAAGTTTTATAAAAAGTCAGCAAAGTTGAAGTCCCAACCCGAAAATATAAATACGACTTATAGTGGCCTCCTGTATAGCACTTAAATACAACAGGTCATATTTCGTGATGAAACTTTGCTGGCTTTTTATAAAACGTTATGGGAATTAGCAAATGACATAAGTAGTCATCGCCATAAAACATCAGTGCAATCGCATCACCCTGGAACTAATGTTATCAAAACACATGATGAAGAGCCCAATTAATAAAATATTTATGTTTCAATAAATGTATAAATATATATATTTCTACTATGAAATGTGTTAGTCAAATAATAATTAAGATGCCGAAAAATAAAAATTTAAATTAAAATTCCTGCAGATATGTATATTTTTCACTTGTCATTTTCCTTTGTACGGTAATTATATATCTTTCTATTTTCATTTTAGATATTAACACTTCATCATAAATTTATAAAGAAAGATTTTGTAACTTGCAATAAATTTAGTTTCAAAATTAGTTCCAAAAATCAAAACAAACGCTAACTTTTTAAGTTTAAAAAAATATATTTTAACATGAATTTACTTATATTTTATTTCTATGAAATAGAGCGGTCTTGATACCTTGCGCTTTATCAATCATAGCGCCAATATGTGATGATGTATTAATTGGAAAATTGGCGTAAAAAAAGCCAAAAGAAAAAATTATTTTACTTACCTTCAAAAAATTTTTTGGTTTGGTTCAGCTGTTTGTATGTAGGTAGAGTTTTTAATAATAAAAATAATAATAATATTAATAAAAAAAAAAAAATAAATAAATAAATAAATAAATAATTAAATAAATAAATAAAAGCCGAAAGCCTTAGATGCTAGTGCTTTTAAGACTTTAGTCTTAGAATTTATTCTCTGGCTAAATTTAGATAATAATAATAATAATAATAGATAATTTTGTTTGTAATATATTTTGTTTTCCATCTACAACTGTTATCTCTAAAGCTGTTGTGCTTACGTATAGTAAAAAACGCGAGAACTATCGCCAATATAATAACGTATCTGAAACTTAACTTTCGTTCGCGACTATACCAATATAAGGAAGAACCTACTAAAATAGTAGCCAAAGGTACTATGCATACTATAAAACATCGGAAAGCAACAATAATCAAAGCAGCAGTTTTGTATCAATTGCCAAATGAAAAAGGTTATTTATTGAAGGCGCGATTTGTTTCTTTCTCCTTGGATGCTTGCAGTCGAACATTAAGATATTTGCAAGATTGTTGACAATGCTTTGTGCCGTCTTCCTATGTCTTATGTAAATATTATTATATTACAAGTATTTTCTTTTGCCATTTTCGCTCTGCACACAACTTTTTATAAATTGTATTAAGGCTAAGTAGACAAACAGAAAGTATTTTTTAATTTATCTGTCTTAACTCTTTTCATGTTCAACTATTGTAGTTGCGGGCCAGTTTTCGGGAAACAAGTACGTGAACTGCTCATTGAGAATCATACCGAAATGACCCAAAGTTACATACAAAGTTGCGTCCAGGGGACGCGAAAGCCTTAGCAAATTGTAAAATAACCAGCGCTCGAGGTTAAATTCGATGTGGTTTCCCCAACGAAACTGGGACTGGTCTTACAATTATATTATAATTACAATTCGCATTCCAACGTCCCATTTTCAATTATTTAATTTTTTTAATGATGTTTTATTCTTCACGCTATGTGTAAACTAAATGAACGAACTATATGTTTTTGTCTTTAGTTGTATACTCCAACTGTTTTGCTTATAAATGCAACTCTGCCTTGCCCTAATTTGAAAGGTTATACAGTGGATTCAACAGCTGTTCCGGAAAGGTGAAGCAAAAAAAAATAGAAAGCCATCAAACAATGCTGAATGGTGTGCCATACGTGAAGCGAAACAAGATAAAAAACGAAAGCGTAAGTTAGCCTTTAGATACGCAATTACTCCACAGATTTTAACTCTCAAAACATCTATATATAGTCATTACTTAAAAGGTCGTGTTACAATTTACTTCAAAGTCGATGAGAAAATTTTAAGTTTTAAGAGACATCTAAGAAATTTTCCAGAACTGTTCTGATATTAAATTTGTGACAAGTTCTTATTTCCCGAGAAATATAATAGATCAGGAGGAATTAAAAAGACAGATAGTTGTATACTACAAAAACGAAACCGGTTATTCAGTTATGATTTCAACTTATGAAGGAACATAGAATATACTGTTACAAATTTCCGCTAATTTCGATACGGTCCATATCACTAAATCGTGGATATTATTTTCAAGAGAAATGCACTTCAGAATTCTTTTAACGCTAAGTTTCTTTATTTACAATCTATTCTTTAAGGCTAGGATTATTTACATTTTACTTTGGTAATATTCCCGACTTCTCAACTTTAGTATTCTCTTTCGACTCAAATGTTTTTGTCCAACTCAAATATTCTCGTGCGAATCAAATCTTCTCGTGCGACTAACTCTCTCTTCCGCAAATAGTCTACTTATATACATTTTTACAAGAATGTTACTATTACTTAACTTCATGGCTTTATTTTTAATCCGTTAACCTGCTTTTCTGCTAATCGTTTTCTTTATTCTGTAAATATTTTTCATTTAACAATGAAATGTACTCTTTCTGAATTTGAAAAACATCCGGTGGATCACACTACGATAAAAAGTCATATAGGAGTACTGAAGTGTGTAGAACAATAACCATACGAAACAAAGACTGCGAAAATTATATCGAACACAGACAAGATGGATACAAAAATTTCAAGAGTGTTTGAAACGGTGAACAACCGTAATTTATAGAAAGAGACCTAAACAACGCCCACGCCAATAACATTAACGCCTTCTTAAATTTACAGACTCTGATGACAATAACGTTGATCATGTTGCAAATGGCCTCAATATAGAGCGTGCTATTTGTTAGTGAAACTGGCTTCATTAATATGAAAATAAAAACTATTCTATAGTAAACCAAACTATAACTGTACTGCACATGGCAAACACCAATAATTTTGAGAAATTTATAGCAAACATAGAGTCACAGAAGTTAGAGAAGAATTTGCATGTTCAAAACAAATGCAAATATAAAAATGAAGAATTAGCCCTTGTAATAAAATTTTTAGAAGAAACGAGGTGTGTTGAATATTGTGGGCTCCGCACAAAAATTTTTCTCTGAAACAATGGGCAGTCAAGACAGAGATAATATCATCTAGAACTAAGTACAGCAATCACAATATTAAAAGGTTAGAGTAAATAAATCGTAATGAATTAGAGGTCTCACGGCTGCCTTAATTTACTGAGGGCCACTATCCAACCTGACAAAAAAAACATGTTAAATGTTAATTTTGTGCTGTTTTTCTATGATTGTAAAATAAAAATAGATTATAACATCTTTTTAATCAAAAAAGAAGTTTTGTTTATTAATTTGCATATATATATATATATATATATATATATATATGTTCTGAGTAGTGCGTTTTTTCTTTTTGTTTGCAATTTTTTCAGTGTTTTGGTTTTTTCGTGTATTTGGCCCGTATCTTTTCAGTGTTTTTGCTAAACTGGTTATCGCGGATACCGCGTGCTTTTGTTTTCTCTATATAATAAAAAAAGAAAAAAAAATGAATACAATTTCCAATTGACATTTTCCATTATTAGGTAGTTCTCAAACTTTGTTCAGCGAGTTGTTTTTTCCCAAATTACTAAATAATAAACTGCTAACAAAAAGGCATAATAACCCCATTGCCGCCAGATAAAAACATAAATACCGTTCAACTATTAACGAAAAAATCACCGCAGAGAAAAAAAGATAAAAACTCCGATTTTCCTGTATTACCAATCAGTACAATCATTCTGATTGACAAAAAAATGTGGTTATTTTCTCAACAGATGGTAGAATGAAAGTTTCCCAAAGCATTATAACGTGTACAGAAACAATCACGATTCTACGCGATGGCAGTATAGTTGTCCTCGATGGGAACCCGCGTGCGACGTAAAACCTTTTAAAGTCAAAATGAGCAGGAAATTTATGTTCAATTTTCGCTAAACTACATGACAAACTTAAATCAGCTAAAGGCTTAATTTATGCCCCGTACTTAACTCATGGACCGGAAGACGAAATAGTTCGCGAAAGAAGCAATGAAGGTGTGACTGAAGTTTATAAATTTAGTAAATTAAATGACGACGGAATAACTTGCTCTCCTACAGGAAGGATAATTATGATCTTTGGTCGCTATGGGTTACCGTAAACAGTTGATGTGGCTTGTTATAAGTGTAAAGTGGAGCTCTACATATCAGATCCCAAGAGATGCAAAAACTGGCAAAGATACAGCAGTGCTCAATCTTGTGCTGACTGTGGTCTTCCTCCAAACGCTGAAAGTTGTACGCCTACGATCAGCACTTGGCGTCAGACAAACAATCCCCACGTTACATAAAAGTGCGTAAAATTCTAAAAATCAAAATTGAAAATTGCTGTAGCAAGGACGAAGCGCGAGGCAACCTTTAACTACAACTCCTTCCAATAGCAAATCTATTCTACCATGAGCCAAAAACCATATTGAGAAACCAGATCCATCACCCGCGAAAAATAATGTTGAAAAAATCAAAGCAAAGCAATTATAGTAAAAATTAGAACAACAACACATATCCTAAAGCATAATAAACTTAATTCCCCGGAATCACCAGTTCTAAAATCTAGTTAACAAATTACAAATTGTAATGAACCCAATCTTTCATCTCTTAATCAATCTTCAATTTCACATTATTCACGTGCGCCCACTTATTGCATTTCAAATGTACGCAACCACCTAAGTACAGATTATTTTGTTGCTAAGAATAAATTATTCACGCAAAATTCCTATAGCGACATTTTCAATGGGGACGATGACATGTCAACATAACCCACATACCACTCCG
The DNA here is from genome assembly GCA_000688715.1 of Glossina pallidipes. Lineage (NCBI taxonomy): Eukaryota > Metazoa > Arthropoda > Insecta > Diptera > Glossinidae > Glossina > Glossina pallidipes. The sequence continues at coordinate 783,889 of KK499892.1, forward strand.
TTTCCATGTCACTACAATTAAATAAAGTTTTTAAAATTCTACAATGGAACATTAAAGGACTTATTAATAATTTTTGTGAACTCCGCACAATCATTAGTTTTTAATTCAACCCTTATATGCTTTCCAGAGACCCATTGTAGAAGTTCTTATAGTCCTATTCTACCCAAATCATATATTGGATACTTCATGAATGTTGATGAAAATTCGTCAGGAGTTGGTGTCTTTATAAAATCAAACATATAGCTTACAAATGCATTAACTTAGACTGAAACATACAAGCCATAGCGATACAAATAACTTTTTACATAAAATTTGCAGTGCTTTCGCTCTATATCCCACCTTCGCAATCGTTTCCGCAGCAAGAACTCTGTAATTTATTCTCCGTACTTTCGCCTCCGTTAATTATATGCGTCGACTTTAACAGCTGAAATACCATGTGGGGCTCAACAGGGAACAATAGTCGTGGTACTGTTTTCGAATAGGCCTTCATTCAAAGCAATCTCTGCATTTAAAATGATGGAAAACCAACGCACTTTTCAACTCATTACACCTTTTCACGTATTGATTTAAAATGTTGCTCTCCGCCATCTCTTCTTTTGGTTTCCTGGTCTGATAATCTACATAATAGTGATGACTTTTCAATCATAATCGATCTTAACCTTTCAAACTCCTCCAGCAAAACAGGCTAAATTCCTCCTAGATAAAGCGGATTGGATTTATTACTCCAAACAGGCCGAGTCATTTCTGAATTCAAAGCCATTTAACGGGACCTACAACAATAATGCTGCTATTCGCGGCCATTCGCACCGCTGCTCATCGCTCTATTCCTCAATCCAACAGCCTTTTTAAACGAGCTAGGCTTCCTTGGTGGAATAACATGTTTTCGTTATTGATGAAAAACTGAATGGATTTAATGCACCGCTTTAAAAGATCTCCTGATCATCATAATTTGTTATTATATAAAAAGGCCAATTCTGTACTCAGGAAGGAATTACGAAAATCAAAGGTACTTAGTTTCCAACATTCTAGAAGGAAATCTACAATACCATCATCAGCACTAGTCTTCTATTAACCCTCAATTAATCCAACAAATGTTAAGAAAATCAATATCTAAACATTTTCGAGAATTTGCCTTGGTCATACGATTGCATCTCACCAATGGATATTAAAGAAATCTACCTTCCCAATCTGCAATTGTGCACAAATTCTCACTATAAAGTAGTTTTTCTGTGACTGCCTTAACTGTTCCTTGGCTAGCAGTATTGCATTTCGAGCGACTAATCCTATTGACATTCTAAAATCAGCTACAGAAGAGAATATCAATACAATATGTTACTTTTTTAAAACTATTAGGCTCAATATCCAATGTAATTTAATAAACAGTATCCAATATAATAATAAATACAGCCGATAGGCTGTGCTGTTTGTGCTCAATGTCTTTTTCTTTTAGTCTAAGAATTTATTTCATTAGTCTAAAATTATAATAATACTGATAATAATAATAATATGCATACATATATTTCCCAATCCAGGATAATTTTTTAATAAAGATTTGAGGAGTTAGTTACATATAACCAAATATGCAAAATTTATGCTATTATACATAATCATACCCATCGTCACTCGTTTATATGTCACAACAACTTGTTCGACTTGTTATTTTGTGTAGTCAACAATGCAAATGCTACGCGAATGTTTTTCCATATATATTGTAACGATGTTTTCTGGGGCAGGGTATAGCTCAGCCACTCCAGAGTCCGTACCAAGACAATTTGTAATGAATTGGACCTTCGGGTTTGTTCTTAATTTGTTTTATTTATTTTATTTATTTTGTGGAGGTTACAAAATCGTTTTCGGAGAGGTAAGAGGGAAAACCAGCTTGGTGGCCCGACTTTTCTTGTTGATTAAATTCTTTTCGCTCGCGTTTGCTCTATTTCAATTCCGAATTCGCGGGTTACTATAACGAGATTAATATTTCGCGAGAGTTATAGCAGCCATGGGTCCTTTCCTAACTGTTCGTCGTCACAAAAAAAAAGGTGTTCACCAGTCCTTCAGGAATGGCGATTAAAGCTAAACCAGCTCATCCCCTATCCGTAGAGTCAGTAGTCCTTTTAGTCCTTCAGGGATGGCGATTAAAGCTAAACCAGCTCATCCCCTATCCGTAGAGTCAGTAGTCCTTTTAGTCCTTCAGGGATGCCGATTAAAGCTAAACCAGCTCATCCCCTATCCGTAGAGTCAGTAGTCCTTTTAGTCTTTCAGGTATGCCTATTAAAGCTAAACCAGCTCGTCCTCTATCCGTAGAGTCAAAAAAAAAAACTAATGGTCGAAGTCAGTGGATAGTCTGTGCTTTACTTACCCCGACGGCGGCTGTGACACAATTGAAGGCTGAGCGTGTTGCGACACGCTCTTTTATACTTGCGGCCACCAATGCTACCCCGTTATTACACTATTATTCTTGTATATCTATTCTTACAAGTGTGAGTTTACGTTCGATCACACTTGTCTGGTCGAACGTGTTTGTTTGCCATTACGAATACATTTTGTGCTTATGCATGATATTTATCTCTACCTGCTTGCTTTTTTTATTGCTTTGCGTGTTTGCATTCCTAGGTTTCTACTTATTCTATGCATTTTGTACAGAGTTAACCGTTAGGTATGTTTCATGAATTTTAGTATATACTTAACTAGCTTATAAAGTTGCATATTTTCGGTTACGGGATCTATATGGTGGTGTGTTTATAAGAGCGTATGTTTATATGATCACAATACTATAGCATGGACCTATCCCTTGGAGAACAGTTATGTAGCAGATGTATTTTGGTTTCTTTTTATTTATTTATATTTATTTTTCTTTTGTTTTATACAATCTAATGCGCTTAATGCTTCACAGTTATACAGTTCATATCGTTGTGTATTACAATAGTATTCTCTTAAATGTTGAGTGAATGTGTGTGTGTGTGTGTGTGTGTGTGTGTATGTATGTATGTTTTTTTTTTTTTTGCTCAGTGAGCAGGAGGTAGAAAATCTTCAAAAGATATTGCTGGTTCTTAGTAGCAGCATGCACGATCCGTCATCCATGGCGCTTACGTACTAAACACTACCCCCCCACACACTTCGTCTACCACTCTCCCCCGCTGGACCACCGTTAGGTATTACTTCGCGGAGGCTGGTTGTCACTAGCACGCTACCGATGGTTGGATCTCAGTGGAATACACTGTTGGTTTCCACTCCCTCTGCTCTCCACCTGCTGTCTTTCAAGCTGTCGTAGCTCCACGAGCGTATTGCTAGCGAACGCGTCTACGGCGTCCCAAGCTGCTGCACTACCGATCATTAGGCTTGTTAACTCGTAAGGTGGCACTTGTGGCCGCCCGTTCTGAAACCTGCAGCAGTAGAACATTATGTGCTCCGCGTCTTCTTCCGTATCCGTGCATATCGCACAGTTAGGCGAGCTATCGTGCCCGAACCCGTGCATGTGCTTTCGAAAGCAGCCATGGCCAGTCAGAAGCTGGGTGAGGTAATAGTTTACCTCACCGTGGCGTCTTTTAACCCATACTTTTATGCTAGGGATAAGAACAAACGTGCATCTTCCTTTGGTCGTTCTTTCCCTCCTCGATTGCCATATCCTCAACGAGACCATCCGCTCCTCGCTTCGTATAACGCGTGAGGAGAGTTCGTTGCGACGACGTCGTTCATAAATGCGGCGCATCTCGTCGGCCAGAATGTCGACTGGCAGGGTGCCAGCTAGCACTAGCGGTGCGTCCTTCGATAGGGTACGAAGTGCGCAAATCTGCCTCAGGGCGGCAAGGCGATATACCGTTGCCAATTTTCGAGGTGTCGCGTTTACAGTTAATGCGCCCGCCCATATTGGGCGCGCATACAAAATGACTGAGGTCACCACCGTGGCTATGACCTCTCTCCTAGCTGTTTTCAGCCCACCCACATTTGGCATAATCCTTGCCAGTGCCGTCTGAATGCCTTCCGCTTTCTTTGCCATGTAGTCAATATGACGCCTAAAGTTGAGGCGGTGCTCAATTATGATTCCCAGGTATTTCAGCGCGGGAAATGATTGCACTGTGTGATCCCCGATTCTTATCCTGCAGGTCTCTTTCCGGCTACTCACAAGCACAACTTCAGTTTGGTTTTCAGCTAGCTCTAGGCCTACCTTGTTTACCCATACCTTGAAGCGCGTGATTGCCTCGGTAGCTTTCCCTTCTATGTCTGAAATTTGCTTTGCAGCCACCACTATCGCTACGTCGTCGGCGAACTCAATACTCGTTGCGTTGGTGGGCAGCTGCAACTTTAGAACATCGTCATACATGATATTCCACAAGAGAGGGCTAAGAACCGACCCTTGTTGGACACCTGCTGGTACTTTATACAATTCTGTGCCGTTGTCGTTTTCATACACCAACGTACAGATGTCTCTAGGTGCTTTACGTGGGTACCTGCCGTGAAGGCCTAACTCCACGGTGCCCGATGACACACGGAATGCGGAAACGCACACTCAGCGCCCCGAGGAAGAACCTCGAGTTCCAGTGAAGATACGTATATGGACGTATCTCCCCCCCTGGTAAGGGCGAGGCACTATCTAAAGCCTCTGTCTTTCTTTGGGTCAGACACCCGGTTGCAATGCAACTCCAC